>VYZR01024859.1:6574-17367 GCA_013400675.1 Oxylabes madagascariensis
GGAATCTGGAAGCTAAGACGATTTTATTTTATTGTCTTTTTAAGAGAAACGAGAAAAAACTTGTTTCCATAAGAAAAGAAATCAGATAAACAGAATAAAATTACAGTTACAAGACTTCTGATTTACATTGATGTGTTCACAAAATCAATATAAATTATAGATTATCCAGTAATTTCTTGGAATGAATTGGTGAAAAAAAATTTGACACGGACAGTAGAGAGAAACAGACTCTCCATTAGATTCTGACAAGAGGGAAGATTTCCACTGTGTCAAAGGCGAGGTATGTGACTATAAATGTAGAATAAAAGAGTTCCTCATTCTCAGGAAGGGAAAGAAGACCTATAGTAGCTGTAGATTTGGACAGCATACTTATCAGTAGACTAAAAATAACAAAGAAGCTATATGAAACCCTTTGAGAATAAAACAATATAGAAAACAGTATTTTTAAATGACATCTTTTAAAATCGTGTTATTATTAGGCATGCAAGTGTTGATTAAAGAAGCTGAAGAGAAGGCAGAGAAGTGCAGGAAAAGGACAATAGCTAATTCATGTGCTCTCAATTGACCTGAAATTTAACATAGAGACATATAAAATGTAAAAATGATTTCACGTTATTGGAGTTTACTATATAAGAATTTCTATAGCGTGTAGAAGTTAGAAAGACAAGACTTAAAGAGTTACAATGAAAGGAATGTAAGGCAGTAAAAGGAAAATATTCTCGAAGTACAGTTTTATGAGTGGAAGACATACCATGCTTAACAGATACTAAAATCTAAAAATGGCCCGTATGAAGTTTATAATGTTATTTAGCATCAGTATGCACTGTAAAATAAGTGCCCATGGAACAGCAAAAGCTTGCAGTTACCCAAGTAGAAAAATTAATGTTGTTGCAATGTTTACATGTCGTTAACCTAGAATGAGAAAAAGAATCAATTTTTAAAAATCGTTAGGTACATTTCTTCAGTTTAGTAAGCCTAATAAAGATCATTCTTTTGTAGTGAGAGATCTGTCCAAAGAAAATTAGAGCCACTTGACTTTTAAGTTATGGGATCCATAGAAGCCAGGTGAGATTACTGAAGATAAGTAAAGCATGAAAATACTGTCCAACTTCAAATGAAGGTGAAATGAGACCAAAGGAAACGCAGAGCAAACATTTGAATTTCCTACACATGGCGAATTGATAAACACATTCCTCAGCAGACAACTTTTAAAATCCAAGTTAAATAATTATAGAATTTAGTAATTTCAAGAAAAAAGGATATTCAAATAAGCTTATTCACTTACCTATTTGCTAAGAAAATTTACTCATTTACAGTATATCTGATTGAATATAATATTCCTATATATAATAAAGGGAATGTCAGAGTATACAAAATTATGGAAGGGGTAATGAAGACCTCATTGAAATATACTCAAAAAGGAACATTTTACATTTTACAAAGACCCACATTCTATATTCTATTAATATTCCATATTTAGTGGGTACTTTTGGGAGCTCTTGTGGATCTCTTACTGTTTAATGTTCTCATTAGTAGCGTGGTCTGGCACAGAGTATCCATATTCAAAGCTGGGGACGATCCTCTGGAAAATGAATAGGGGAAGAAGAAGGAAGAATGTGAGGGCTGCAACTACTCTTATTACTAGAACAACTTGGTCAAGTAAGTAAAATTTCTAAAAAAATATCAAAAATCCAGCTAAGGATTTGTGCAGTCTGAAGTTGCAGTTGATAGCAAAAATTCCTCATAGGGAAAAGACTGGATAAGCATCAGCATCACATAAAGTCTTGTGCCTATACAGAAGTGTAGGCTGAATATCAATTACCAATTAACAATGTTCTTAAGAAAAAAAAAGGTCAAGAAAAAAGAGAAAAGAAATGGCTAAGGAATAGTTCTTTCAGGCTTTCAAAGTAATTTTCTTTTCTGCCCAAAAAGATCTTGTGAGGTACTTACCTACTCAGATCAATATGTCAACAAAGACACAGATCAACTAAAAAAATATGAAGTAGATCAGCAAATGTGATTAGAAATCAAGAAGATCTGATAAACAGAAAGACTTGTCACTTAGCTTTGAAAACAGAAGGCTAAAGAAAGAAAATTATGTAGTCTTTAAATATGGTAACGTTTGCCAGAAAATCTGACAATTTTTTGGCTGTGTTTTTTTAAACCAGGATAAGAAACAAGGACTTCATGAAAGGAGATCTTGGACAGAATTGTGTAGTACATTGTTTAAAAAAGCTCTAGTACCTACATTTTAGGTTTTTAAAGAAGAGGTATATATTGTTCTGACTGAAGAACATGGAATTGAGTGAGTTTCTTCTGTGTTTCCCCTTCAATCGCCTATAACATGATAATGCAATCACAAACGTAGAAACAGAAGGAAAGAAATGCTTATTTAACAAACAGTAAGTACTTCGTCCCAGTAAAAAAAATTTAACAAATCAAATTCAGAAAGCATGGACCCCTAAGAAAGGCTGACTGGGCTAGAAGTCTAGGGTGAGCATGAACTAACCTTCCTGTTAATGTGGATTAAGTATTAATGCTCAAGTTAACAAAGATGTTATTCTTTACTCACTTTTAGACTGCTCCTCCACGCACCTTTATCCTTTGCCATATAATATTTATCAAAAAATGGTCTTCTGTAAAGAAAAAGTTTCCCTTATTTTCAATTCTAAGTAATAATTTTTTTAAACAATTATATTCTATCTATTATAAAATATAAAAAATATTAACACTTACAGTAAAACTCCTATGAAATAAAATTTCAGCGAATTCACTTTATAGCATCCAATCAGAATAGGACCTTAAACTTGAATTAAATTCCAACTTTAAAGTTTGTGAAATCTTACATTTTGACAAATATTTGGGTTTTTTTCTTCTTCTTTTTTTTTCTTTTTTTTTTCTGTATAGAATCAAATGCAAAGAGACAATAACTATCTAAAGCCAGAAAACTATGACAAGGTGTTTTTCTTTTAAGAAAAAAAGAAAAATAATCTCATGATATGTTCAAAAATTGAATACAATTAAATGAAGTATCCTTTTACTGTGTTATAAAGCAGCAGTACATGATTAGGTACTCATAATTCACTTTGCTTCTAAATGCATGTGGCACTCACTTTGTTCTACTAGTTCAATTAAATTGCTTTAGACCTGAAAAACATGGGAGAAGACATTCAGTAACTTACTTCATCATTCAAATGTGATTCAAGGTGACATTTTTTGCTTAAATTTAGTTAAATTTTTTCAAAAGTAAGTATGGAATCCTTCTCACTCGTAGGAAATATTTGCAGAACATATTTTGGTTTTTTTCAAATTTACACCCTAACACCAGATGTCCTTCCAGACCTTCCTCTATTCCTAACTATTTTTTAATTTCTTGGAAAAGCAAGGCAAAGCAAAGCAAAAGGGAGGAAGTTATTCCAAGAGGCAGAGCAAGAATGTACTGTGGTTTTAGAATAACCTACCTGGAATTAAACTCAATATTATCCCTGTATCTCTGAAATAGAATTCTGAGAAGAGACACTCATGAAAATAGCTAATCAAAAAGGCTCTGCATGAAAAACATACTTAAACCTAACACATGTATTGGCTTCAGCAAAGACACTTTTCTTAATTGAATGATGCAGATCACTTTTCAGAATGAAATTCAATTGTGATGTATTTTAAAATAATATTTCCAAATTTATGGAGAGTTTGGTTTTGTTCTCTGTATTTTATAATTCCCAATTATTTCTTGAATTTTGCAAGCAAAATGCTGTCCTCCTACATACTACAGGCATTCCTCCTACACATACTTACATCTTAAAAATGAAAAAAAAAAAAGCTGTGCTTCTTTGATATCATTTAAATTTAGCCAGTCCAGAGACTCAGTTCTGTTCAGCAACAGCATGCTAGAAGATAATTTTATCCTCCACCAAAATTTCACAAATACACCAAATAAGACAGCAAATGATAGTAGGCTTATATTAATTGCTTTGAGTATTATGCTGCCACAATTTGAGTATTATGCTGTCAAATACTATTTAATATTATAAAAATATGGGCATATACATGTCCATGTATATAGACATATATCCATATATATGCCTACGAAATCTTTATATCTGTTTTGGTACTATGTCTGTCTTTTTCTGAATACCTGATCTTTGTAGCCCTCATTGTTTATTTTTCTTCATTATTATTATTTTATGATTTAGTTGTTTTCTTTCTTTCTTTTTTTTTTCTTTTTTTTTATTTTATCTTTTTCTCTTTAAGCAGCTCAATAAAGAACTACTACAGTTCCAGAATAATTGCATTGAATTGAAAAAAAAGAAATCTCATCAATATTACAAAGTGCTTTTTTGTATGCATTGTTCCTTGAAATGGTCCTATCATGAAATCATAACTACTGTCATGATATGTTTTCTAAATGAAATTGCTTTTGTTTTCTTTTGTGCTGTGTGTTTTATTACATGTCTTAGCATGAAAAATATTACTTCTTTGCTAATGGAAAATCTCGTACACTGAGTATGGATTCTGAAATTTTTATTCACAGTTTTCAGCAATTCATCTCATGTTTTCTATTTTATCAGGAGATTTGGCATGTTTCAGTGTGTCCCTTATCCAGATTAGAATGTCAGAGGCAACAAGGTGCTCTTGATTCTAAATCTAGATAGAGGGAGCATGTCTCTTTTTTCTAGTATTGCAGTGATCTGGACCAATGCTGAAGCCAGCTATAAAAATTTGGCACACACAGCTTCCCCCAGATTATGTTATGTATTTTCATGCAAGAACATAAGCAAAATTCATTTCACATCTGCTTTTTTTCCCAGGGAATATCAGCACAGGCATAAGAATTAAGCTAACTATTTTAATTTAAACAAATAATTTCTGTTGATCTGATCTGAAAAAGTTTAATGTCAAATATATGCTGATGGTAAATTTACTCACAGAACAGGCCTGGGCAAACAAAACTCAGGTAAATTTTCTTTAGCATGCAGCACCTCAGTTAAGGCCAGTGTGGCATGCTTAGTTTTAACTTTTAATTGAAAAGGTTTCAGAGCTTTTATACATTTCAAATTGTATCTTCTCATGGCTGGATGTTCCCTATCAAAATCTGAATAAAGTGAAATTTCAGGAACGTCCTATGCAAGCCTTTTTATCTGTTATACAGATAAGTAGTGTTTCAGCACCCAAAAGGAGATGGATTCCTTTTGTGAGGGAATAAAAACTGTTTTATTTTTTATCAAAATCTCTTTATTTCCTGTAAAAAAGCTAAATCCTGAGAAAGTTTGTTTAATTTCAGACCACTTGGCAAAGCCTAAGGGCTTTTACTTCTGCTATGTGTTCCAGAAAATGAAAATGTTATATTTGATTAAACATAAAACAGATCTCAATAAAAATTTTGCTCATGCAGCCAGCATGCCTAGGAGGATTTGTGAGTCACTGGACCATGTGGTTTTATTCATCAGTTTACTGATAAAGGGTGTAAGTTAAGAAGGATAAGATAGGAAGTTATACAAAGGAATGTGACTCCAATACAGGTGAAGAAGTAACTGGGAGTCACTTTAACAGCAATTTCCCCATTGCAGCCTCTCAAGAGAGAACTGTAGTGATGCTGAAGACCCCTGTATGAAAACCAGCATAAAGAAATACTTGTCAATTTTATATTCCCATCCTGAATAACTGTGGTCCTAAGCATTCATAACACGTAATTTCTTTTCCCAATGCTACAAACAAAGGAAAAAGAAAATCCTTTATAAAAATGCAATTCTACATTTTTTGCTGGCACACTGTAAAAATATAATTATTTTCACTGTGAGTCACTGACGCAGTGCCTGTGGTGAAAACCACCCAGCCTGGGCTAGCTTGCTTTCTGGCACAGTGCACAGCAGGAGCACGGCACCCAGGAGCACAGCACCCAGGAACACGGCACCGAGGGGCACGGCACCCAGAAAATGGCACCCAGGAGCACGGCACCCAGGGGCACGGCACCCAGGGGCACGGCACCCAGGGGCACAGAACCCAGGGGCACAGAACCCAGGGGCACAGAACCCAGGTGCACGGCACCCAGGGGCACAGAACCCAGGGGCACGGCACCCAGAACACGGCACCCAGAAGACGGCACCCAGGGGCACGGCACCCAGGAGCACGGCACCCAGGCAGCAGAGCCCCACAGTGGGTAGTCGCACATGTCAAGGTAGAGGCAAAAAATGAGGGGCCGTCCAAGGTCTTGTGTCTCCAGGAGGGTTCATTCCAGAAGGGAGACAAGGCACAATACACCCATGTGACAGGGGAACATGGGCTTATAAATTGAGGGGGTATAGGGGAGGGGACAAAATCTTGGCCAATGGGGAAGAAAGGGAGGAGGATCAAGGGAATACATGACAGAGTGAACATCCAGTAACAGAACAAAAGGGGAGGGTACAACTCAGAGGATCCAATGGGGCTTTGAGTAACTTAGAAAATTCTAGAATCAGAGGAATGCATAACCATAGATTGACAGGAAGGGAGAGAGGGTGAGACAGCAGATTGACAGGGCAAGCAACCATGGAGCAAACCACTAAGGGATCAAACCATTTTGTCAAAAACAAACCACACCAAGTCACAAGATGCCATGTGACAGTAATTTACATATGAACTTTCTGGCCTTATTATACTATTTATATTATGCTGTATTATAAGGTATTACATCATATTATACAATATAGGATATATGATATATGATATATTATGTAATACCAGAAATAGGATTTTCTTTGCTGTTCCTAAAATGACTTAAATCCAAGGTTAAACTCCAGAGATTAGCAAATCAGAAAATAATATACATATACTCTTCAGTGTTTTCTCATGTTTTATTCCAATAGTGTCATGATAGCAGCTGTTGCACTGTGTATGTTTTCCTGCCTTTTATTATAACATACTTTTCATAAATGAAAAAAGTTATTGTCACTCAAAAATTTAGAGGCTTGGAGACCACATTTATTAAAGGGACAGGAGGTAGAGACTTTGCTGGATCTCACTGCTTTTGTTTTAAAGTATCACCGGCTGTTTTTAAGTTACAATTGCACAATTGAACTACATTGTAAGCTCTCTGGTCAAACAAATTGTAAGGAGGACAGGTTACCATAGAAACAGCATCAGGACATGTCTGTGATATTGTTAAAAGAAAGCAACGGTGAAATGAGCAGTGCTTGAATCACAAAACCTGATGAAATGCTGAAGAATCCCTTCACTTGAGAAAGAGCACGTGTTTAAGGATCCGTCAGTGAGCTGCTCATCAGAGATTCACAATGTGGCAATAAGTCCCTTCAGACACTCTTACAAAGCTTCCAAGCCCAGGCCAAAATTTATTTGTAAAGTATATAGAAGTCTAGACTGAAAAGAAAAAAAAAAATGTTTTTCAAGGTATTGAGTCTGCATGGTAGAGCCAGTTAATCAACAAGGAAAAGACAACTTAAAGATCCCCTGAAATGTGACTGAAAAATATTTAAAAATGGGGCATAAAAGTAGAGAAAAGGAACAGCGAGACAGATGAGATGTAACAGGAGAATAAAACTGAATATATTTATAGGAAATGCTCAGAGAAGAAAATGAAGCAAGCCTGCTGGCCAAATATTTAATAGCATTCCTGTTTCGGAAGATTATGGGTAGAAATGATGGAATTGTCTTCTCCATATGAATATATCCTAAGAAGAGCAAATGAGTAGTCAGGTAAAAAGAAGCCTAGCACAGGCTAGCTCAGATGTACTACCCGGAGGCTATCCTGCAATAAAAATGTGTCCTATGATGTTATAAGGTCTACAGATGACAAGGCTCTGTATGTGCTGAGTGCAGCCAAGGCCGTAGTTTTGACATTATCATATGTCACTCTTTTTGGCTTTGATGTATCTGGAGTCCACAGAGGTTACAGATGTTCCTTGGGTGAGATGTAGTGATTACTCTTGACATGAAAAAGTTTTATATGTGTTATTTTTGGAAGGGGTTACTATTACTTACAAATGAAGTAACAAACTGCAGTAGTGAGGATAAAGTAAAGATTTGCTAAAGTAAAGATCGGCTATATGACTCCACTGCTAACACCTCCTTGCATTTTCACTAATTTTAGCTTTAAAATACATAGACAAATTATTAAAGTATTTTTAATATCATTATCATTGATATTTAGTTGATAGAAGATGTATGAAGCAAAAGATTTAGCTCCTGTTTGGATTATGTGATCTATAATTCCTCCAAACTTGAAAAGGAACTTATTTTGTCAATGAATAGTGAAGCTTCCAGGATACCTTTAAATAATTCCGATTATTTTAAAATATTTTCTAGAAACCTTATTTCAGAAATTGAATGAAGTATTTTCTCACTGCTTCTGATAAGCAATAAATGTGACAAGAAATAGTCTGGCACACCTACCAAGACCAAAAGACAGCATTGTCATTTCATTGGACAGCATTCTTAAAATTAGTCAAGCAGCTACCTTCTTTAAGCATTAAAACTGTATAATAATATTTTTAAAAATTAAGTTTTGTTTCTCAGTGATGAGGTTTCAAGAATCATTAGTGCTGTACATTTAGGTTCTCATTTTACCAAAAGGAGATGGACAAAGCATCCATCATGAATTTGAGATGTGGGAGAGCAATAGGTTTGATTTTTATTCCATTTTTAATGTCAGTAATTTTGCTTTTACAATAGATTATGTAATATTTTGTTTGTTTGCTTTCAGAAATGTCTGACTTTTTGTCCCATATAAAAAATTAGGGAAAAAAGTTAGGGAAACTAACAATCATAAGGCACTTGGTACATATTCCATAACACCTGGGTAAGGCAATGCTCTGAGAATTATTTGAGAACAGAAACAGAGACTGCCCCTTTCTGTTACTGAGATAGGTGATGGCTTCATTGGCTCTAAATCAGTAAGGAATGACCTAAATGACTGAGAGAGCAAAGCAAGCTTGCTGAAGGAAGCAGCTTCAGCCTCCCCACCAGTCTGAAAAAGGAGGCTTTTGAGGAAACACAATGATTTTCTGACTTGTGAATATGCTCAAACAAACCTTCCATCTTATAGCTTCCAGTGTCAAACAGAAGGTACCATTCTTCTAAGACAGACAAAATAGCTGTGTGCAAGAATTCTGCATTGTTTTATTATGCTGCTAGTTTTTACCTAGTTAATTCTTTTTTCCCTTATGTTATTAACAATTTTCTACTAAATGTAAAAGGAGGGAGATTAGCTGACTTGGTTGCACCATGGTGCTAATAACACCAAAGTTTTTGAGTTCAATCCCCATACAGGCCATTCACTTAAGAGCTGGACTTTCTGATCCTTGTGGGTCCCTTCCAATTCAGAAGATTCTCAGAAAATTAATATCTGTAATGAAGCAGGGGAGGAGAAGCAAAGAAGGTATACCAAGAAAGACTCATTGGGGTAAATAAGTTCTGTATTTCAGTGCACTAAAGTCACATGTATGCCCTTTTAGAGTTATGCTTTCATGTTATAAAGAAGCAATCTTATGCAGCACCCACCATAAACAAGTATGAGCATATTGGAGACTTAACCTCTGGTGGCCCTGGAGATTTCTGAAGAGGTAGAAAACACTTGAAAAACAGGTGACCTTCTCATTCCTGGGCATGAATGTAGTGCAAAGGGACAATACTGAAAAAAAATCCCAAAAATAAAACAAACCACAAACCAAAAAATCCCCCAAATAAAAAAAAAAAAACAACTCAAAACTCCTCTTCTGCTGGGGTAGTATCTCACTGACAAAATTTTCAGTGATTTTACTTCTGTTTGACGTACTGATGTCAGTAGATAGAAGTGCTGCCTAATTATCTATGACAAGGAGAGAAAAAAATGAAAAACCATAATTAAAATGCTAAAAGTAGAGAAGAACTGCAGCGAAAAAACTTCAGCCTAAATGAGCTGAATACTTTCAAATTATGTGAGTGAGAAAACATCAGGAAGGAGGAACTTGAGCCAAAATACAGATTTTTACATTGTTCTAGGCATTTCTAAGTTCTTCTTCAAAGCAGAGATCATTTTTGCATTTTTGTACCACTCTGGAAAGAACAGAAATCAAAGATGACAGACAAGAGACACCTAAACTCAAAGTATATCCAGCAAAACAACATTAATTTTGTAATCAGCTGTGGCAAATGTGCCAATGGGGATGACTTAAATAATTGATTATAATTCTGTGGTGACTGTGCTGTAACCTAGGCATTTCAAGGTACTGGGTGTGTGATAACAAGGGTCCGGGGGGCTCTGGCTAGCTTTCCACCCCGGCCAGGCTGGTCAGGAGGGGCCATAACCAAACTGCAGCAGTTCAGGTAATGGTAGAGAGCAGAGCTGCTTTCTGCTCCCCTGGTCTTGGTCTCCTCCATGTCTTAAGTCTGGAAGCAAGGGTCAGGGAAGGCTCTCTCTTACAGAGGTCTTTATTCTTCCAGGTGTGACAGGAGAGAGAGAGCGGGCAGGGTCAGGAGAGGGGACAAAGGAACGGGGACGGGAAAATCTGGGGTAACCAGACCCCAGGGGGTAACAGGAGCAAACCATAACTTATCAAAAACTCACCACCACAGGTGTGAATTTGATTCCACATGATTCTGCTGAAGACTACAGCAAATTTCCTTTCTACATGTGTATTGCTAAATTAATTCTCTCTTCCTTCAGATAGGACATGGAGCCAAAGAGTATTTCCTGTTCCCTAGATTTGACTGTGAATACTGATTTACACAGATGTCAACAGGGGAGAGATTTTTTTTTCTGAGGACTGCTCCTTTTTTTAGGATGGAAACACAGGTCCATGACCTGAAACTCCACAGAACAC
>VYZR01024862.1:10786-25989 GCA_013400675.1 Oxylabes madagascariensis
GGCTTGAAGATGAATGTGCTGTCATGTCTTTTTTTCAACAGAATAGCATCAGTATGAGAAACTCTATTTTAATGATAATGACAGTGCTTTGACCTAAAATAGATTGATAGCTATCACGGAGACAAATTTAATTTCTACCCTTTGAAATTATGAGTGGGTTACTTTTATGTTTGAGCTAGACTTTTCATTGCCCAGAACATCCTTATAAAGGCCTAAAAACACCCCTATTATGTTCAAATGCCAGTCAACTTTAAAACACAAATTCAGAATTTGCCAATCTGATCCCCACCCAAAACAGCAGTGTTGAGGAAAGACTTCATGTACTTTATAAAACCAAATGGATGCTATTAGTAGTTTCAGCATTTTAGAGAAAAGGTGTCTAATAAAAAATCTGATTCTTCCTTTTGCATACGCACCAGAGAAATCTATGCAATGGATTACTGTCTATTTAGTACCTTCAAGCACACACAAAAGTTCATGGAAACAAACTGTTTCACAATCTTTTATATTTCTAAAATAATTAAAGGTAGCAAATGGGTTTCAGAGTTTCCAGTTTTTTCCCTTTTTTTTTTTTTTTTGTGTTTTTTTTTGGGTTTTTTTGTTTGTTTGTTTTTTGTTTTATTTTGGGGGTTTTTTTGGGTTTTTTTGGTTTTTTTTTTCTTTTTGGTTTTTTTTTGTTTGTTTTTTTTGTGGTTGTTGTTTTGTTTTGTTTTGTTTTGTTTTGTTTTGTTTTTAGTAGTGTCCATAAGATTTTCATATAACTACTTTTGTATCCAACAACTTAGAGTATGGATTTCTTTTATTTTACTATGAAGACAGCAGTATACTTCACACGTATTTCTAAGCAAGATTTCGCAAGACCTCATTTTTATGTAATTCAACAGTATGAAATTGTTTAATAAAAAAGTTTTATGGTTTAAAATATTTAACGATTGATCAAGAAAATATTGATGTCATACTGCATCTGGAAATCACCTCAGTTCTGACCCTATGATCATTTTTTATATACAGAGAATAATTTGAAATCAGGTGGATTAAAGTAGCTGGAAGGACAATTTCCCACACATACAGCAGACGAGTGTATTTCTTTAGTGTAGAGACACTGTGCCAAAGATCAAAGTTGCAATTGCTAGAATGAAAAGAGGGATGTATGTGCATATTTTAGGAATGACGCATGAATAAGTACCATGATATTTTGCCCTTTCATAACAGATGACAACTTTAAGTCAAGAAGTCTCACAATTACGTAAGGATATGAAAAATGTAGTGCACCTTCTGGAAAACCTGCTCACATCCCAGAAGCCACCAGGATTCTGTGCTGTGCACAGCATATCTCGAAGTCCCACACTGGACAGTCTGCAGTCTCGAGTGGCCTGGACTACACATCAACCTTGCTCACACATGCAAGCTGGGAACTTCACTTGCACCAAAGCACAAGTTTGTCGTGGAAACACATTATGTGACATTTGGAATACAGATCTGTCTTCTGTAGGCAGCAGTCCCCAAAGGACTGAAACCAACCTGCAAAATTCTATGGATAGTGAACTTTATTATACAACAGGCCTTCAAAATTCCCCTTCCCAGCATCAGGTACTTCAGAAAGACAATCTGCAATTTTTAAGATGCACCTCTCCTCATTCAGACACTACCCTGACTCCTCTTCAGTCTATTTCAGCTACCCTTTCTCCTTCAGTATGTTCTTCATCAGAGACATCACTACACCTAGTGCTGCCCAGCAGGTCAGAGGAAGGGAGCTTTAGCCAAGGAGCAATCAGCTCACTAAGCCTTGAGAACCTGCCGGGATCGTGGGACCTGGAAGGAACAGCCGGAATAACTTCTGCACAGACTCCAGATTTCCCAATAGACATTGTGACAAGCACAAGGGATGTTAAAGATAAAGATTGCCAAGCAATAGACGTATGAGAAACAGTGAAGTGGTACTCTAAGCATGTTCCACAACTGCCAGTTTTAAACTTAGAGAGTACTGCATGACTGCTTTATTTGATCTCTGTTTTGGCAATCATGGAGACTTACAAACATGAAAATTCAAACTTATAGAAAGTAAGAAAAGGTAATGTTGGTTCATACTATAGGAAAAACAATAAATTTCTAGATTCTAGAAGCATGTTGCAAAAACATTTTGAATACAGATATAACTTGTCTGTTTGGCAGACTTTTGTGACAGTCCAAAGACCCTGAGGGTCAGAGCAGCTGGATGTCTAGCACAAAGAACAGTCGTGGGTGGCTTTTGTTCATCGAAGCAAAGGTTTTCCCTGAGTGTCTGACTGTTGTTCCCAAACAATATCTACGGCACTGTTTGCTTCAGGTGATTGTGGGTCCTGCTGGTCTTTTTGTCAGTTCTGTGAAGGGAAAGGGACAATATTCGCTGCATGTCATCTAGACAATCAACCAAATAGAGCTGCTAGAGAGTGCTTAGCTGTTGCACGTTATTTGTCATGTAAATGAAACCTCTTAATTTATCTAAAAATACTATTTTTATATACTTGGTATGAAACATCTACCTTAAAATTATTTAAAATATTTATAAAGAGAATAAGAGTTTGGTTTCATTTTGGTAAAAGCTTGCAGTTTTAACAAGAAATGCACTACCATCATGTATTAGATCAAATGCTATTTATTGTTAAGACCTCATGTAGTTTACAAATGGCTTCCCTTTTATGTGCATGCAATTTGCAATGAATGTACTCATTCTGGTGGAATACAAATAAATTAAGGTATTATTTTAATTAAAAAAATAAAAGAGATGGAATGTTGTACCCTATAATAAGGTATCACGACTTAAAAAGTGAGTTGTTGTACTGTTAACATTAAGTACTCTTGGTTTGTGTCTCAGTATTGCATTGTCATTTTTAAGACCAAGTCAACATTTTAAAATACATTCCTGTTTAGGGGATTTATATCTGGTTAAGAAAATTAAAAGGGATGAAAATCAATGAGCAAACTGAGGAATATTAAAGGAGAAAATGACAATTTCAGTAAGTCTGAATCAAAGAAATAAGATCAAAATAATTATTTATTAATTGGGCTTTTAGTTTCATCTCTAAAAGCTAGCTTTGATTTGTAGTCAGAAATTTTTAAAAAAGAGATACTATAGGTTTGACAAATTATTTAATCCAGAATCTGGCTTAATGCCCCTCCCCATTTTTTTTTCTGGTATTTAATGTACCAGAAACATATTGCTACAGTGCAACCAAAGCTACAGCTTTGCATTGGAATTTTGATTTTTATATATAAGGATGCACAATATGCATCATATTTACAGATCCCTTAGCAGGCTTTATTTAAACAAACAAACTAAAAAAACCAAAAACAAACAAACAAAAAAAAAGCTTACAAGCCAAAATTAATGTCCTAACATGGATAAGTAAACTTAGTCACATTTAATAATTAATGCAAACTGGTGGTTATCAAATTAAAATTTTTACAGACCACATATTTAGATTAAACTTCCTTAAGAGGTTGTTTTTATCATTTTTTTATGGAAACTTCAAAGACAGAATATATTTTAACATTTGGCTGTGTGTGGGACACAAACCCCAGCTGATACTCTTTGCCCAACTTACATCCTTTTCAGCCATTTTCCTACTGGTACAAATTAGGGATAAAGTGTCATCTCCCATTTTGGGCTGCCTGAATTTTGCCAGTGTGTCTACACCTCAGTGTGAGTGTTTATATACAGGGTTTCTTACCATCTATTCCAGTTTCTACTTAGTTTAAGGTTAAATAGAGAAGTGCTGATTAAATAAAGAGTATCCCAGAAATTTAAAAAAATGATGAAGTAATAATAGTAGCAAATTCAGTAGCAAATACAGGTCTATGGTATTTCTGCAAACAATCCTGGTTCACCCTTAGCCTCTGCTGTACCCATCCCTCTTCAGCACTGCGCAGGAGGCTGGGGGAGGCTGCCTGTTCCCCACTCCCAGGGCAGGAGCCGAGCCTCACATCAGCACCCTATAGCCACAGTCCTTTCCTGTCCTCACTGCAGGGCACAGGTGCCAGTTCCCTGGCATGCATGGCCACATGCCACACAGCTGTCAACAAATCCTGATTCCTCAGCCTACCGTATTCCAGCTATTGACTGGGAATGCATCAACACACCATGCCTGGTTCCCAATATCACTTAACAATTTCCATTACACATATAAATTGAGAGAAGCATTTGCTTTCCCATTTTATGACAAATAAACCATTATGTATACACGTTAAGATTTTGGCATAGTTTTTTTATTATTATTATTTTCCAGTGTAAACGCTGGTGTCATGAGATTAAAACCAGATGTTTTGTCCTGGAGCTTTTGTGTCAGTTTTGTATGAATGTTTAAAAAGGTCAGTGGAAACACAAAATACCTCTTCACATACACAGCCTTAGCTTTACTATTCTACATTTAATTCCCAAATAAGAAAAAAAATGCATATGCAGTAATTATGAAGAAATAGCACTAGGACATCTGCCCCAAGTGGTTCCTTGTTTCTGCAATTGTCAAACACATCCCAAACAAAGCTGGCAAACACAATACCATTTGTATTGGGCATAGTTTCAACGAACACACCCAAATTGCAGAGATTCTGTAACATGGGCATCACACAGGTGGGTGTACTGCCTTCCAGGGAAAAGCTCAAGGAACTTCAGACAAGGCAAGGGTTCATTCCAGGTGTTGTGGTTTAACCCCAGCCAGCACGCAGCCCCATGTAGCCACTCACTTATTCCCTTCCTGTCTGAATAAGCAACAAAATTGGAAAAGTAAAAGCCAGAAAACTCACAGATCAAAATACAGTTTAACAGGGAAAGCTAATGCCGTGCAGGAGTCTATGGGCTAGCTCTGCCACTGTGGCACTGCGCCAGAAGTGGGACAGACTCCCAAGCAAGCGATGGGAGCCGCAGCTTAGCACTCTTGCTCTACGGCATGAAGATCTGATAGCGGCACCAGTTGGAGGCAAGGAATGAGAGGGAGCCTCTCCTGTTTGAATTCCAACAGGTTTCAATCTCTCCAAGGGGCAGTGACAGACAGAGCACAGGATATGCAACTGTTTATAAACAGGGGCAGACCAAGGGGTGGGAACCAGGGCTCAACCGATGAAGAAAGACAGTTAGAGGATCCTGAGGTGTGGCTTATAAAAACAATAACCAATGAGGGGGCACAAGGGAAGGATCCAACCTGGATCAACCAATGGTGCACTGAGTAATGTAGAACTTTCTAGAACTAAAGGCAGGGACAAACAAGGATTGACATTGCGGTAGGTGGGGCACTAGGCAAGAGCTTTGGTTCAAGGGAAGACTGGCATGGAATATTCAGGGAAAGTAGGTAGAGTCAGGCTAAACTAACTNATCTGATAGCGGCACCAGTTGGAGGCAAGGAATGAGAGGGAGCCTCTCCTGTTTGAATTCCAACAGGTTTCAATCTCTCCAAGGGGCAGTGACAGACAGAGCACAGGATATGCAACTGTTTATAAACAGGGGCAGACCAAGGGGTGGGAACCAGGGCTCAACCGATGAAGAAAGACAGTTAGAGGATCCTGAGGTGTGGCTTATAAAAACAATAACCAATGAGGGGGAACAAGGGAAGGATCCAACCTGGATCAACCAATGGTGCACTGAGTAATGTAGAACTTTCTAGAACTAAAGGCAGGGACAAACAAGGATTGACATTGCGGTAGGTGGGGCACTAGGCAAGAGCTTTGGTTCAAGGGAAGACTGGCATGGAATATTCAGGAAAAGTAGGTAGAGTCAGGCTAAACTAACTGCTTAAGGAAGGATATAGCTTTTGGGACAAACTATTAACTTAGGAGGAACAGGGGGTTACAGAACATGCAACAATTCATTAAGGTAATGAACTCAAACACACCACCACAGAAAGCAAAAGCTGTGCAAAGCAAAGCAAAGCAAGGAATGAATTCACTGCTTCCCGTGGGCAGCAGGTGTTCAGCCACCTCCAGGAGAGCGAGACTCAGTCATGCGTAACTGTGACTTGGGAAGACAAACGCCATCACTCCAAATATCCCTCCCTGCCTTCTTCTTCCTCCAGCTTTAATATGCTCAGGATGGCACCATATGGTATGGAATGTCCCTTGGGTAAGTTGGGGTCAGCTGTCCTGGCTGTGTCCCCTCCAACTTCCTGAGCACCCCCAGCCCCCTCGCTGGTGGGTGGGGGGAGGAATTAAAAAGGCCTTGACTCTGTGTAAGCCCTGCTCAGCAGTAACAAAAACTCTTTCATCACCNTAAGGTAATGAACTCAAACACACCACCACAGAAAGCAAAAGCTGTGCAAAGCAAAGCAAAGCAAGGAATGAATTCACTGCTTCCCGTGGGCAGCAGGTGTTCAGCCACCTCCAGGAGAGCGAGACTCAGTCATGCGTAACTGTGACTTGGGAAGACAAACGCCATCACTCCAAATATCCCTCCCTGCCTTCTTCTTCCTCCAGCTTTAATATGCTCAGGATGGCACCATATGGTATGGAATGTCCCTTGGGCAAGTTGGGGTCAGCTGTCCTGGCTGTGTCCCCTCCAACTTCCTGAGCACCCCCAGCCCCCTCGCTGGTGGGTGGGGGGAGGAATTAAAAAGGCCTTGACTCTGTGTAAGCCCTGCTCAGCAGTAACAAAAACTCTTTCATCACCTTGTTTCAGCAGAAATTCAAACCATAGCCCCATACCAGCTGCTGTGAAGAGCTCGTATGAAGAGCTGTGTGAAGCAAATTAAAAATCCCAGCCAAGACCAGCACACCTGGCCAAAATCAAGTAAGGAAAGAGGAAGGTCTTGAAGGGTTGTAGTATTTTAAACTCCCTGACACCATCATAGTATGAAAGTCCCCGGAAAAGCATTCCCCAGCAGCTTTTGTTGGAAAGTATCTGCAACCAATGCAAAAAATTTCAGTTTTGAAGGTGAAATGACAGTTCACAGGGACAAATGTGAAGGCACATACTTTTGGAATGGAACAGTATCCAAGCAGGATTACCATGGACGTAATAATTCTACACACATAGTGGTCATTGAGGATATCTAGAATTAAAGCAACAACCACTGTAATGTTTACATGTTACCTTCAAAAGACTGACTCTCAGTATGAAAGCATCCCACACCCTAATAGCCAACCACCTGGTTCAGACAATTGAATTTATTGTTTTTTACGGTAAGATTTACAAAAATAAAAAAAAAAAATTGTTTTTTGTTAAAGATTCTTTTTCTCATTTAATTCTGCATCAGTTTACTTCCTAAATTTGCTACATTTTCTTCCTTTCTTGCATTTACCATCACCGTCAGTTTATTCTCCTGTATAGTAACTGTATTTTTTCCCTGTTTATTTACCTATCCTTTTTTTCTCAGTTATTCAGTTTTATATCCTCTCTCTAACTTCATCAAACTCAACCATGTCTTTCATTTCCTGGTAATTTTTGTATTAAGAATTATCCTTAGTTGGCTACTAACAAACTAAATGATTACTGAACTCAGTCTTTCGGTAGGAGACCCTATTTTGTCTCTGTCAAGACTCGGGTAGTAAACCACTGGACTCTACCCAAAATCTCCTGCACTATTATATTTTCAAAATACTGCAGTTGATTTCACTGAGAATGGGGAAAAGAATGGAAAACATGAAAAAGATGCACTGGAAAACAAACGAAAATACCAAAAGTAGGAAATTTGTCTTCTGCTTCAGATACATCATGAAATATATACATGTCTTGTGCCCATGGTACTTACTAGATTCAATTTAAGAAACACAGCTTATCACAAATTCTTCAAATACTAGTCATTTTTTCATGAATCATAACCAGCTCTTGTGATAACCTTGCTTTGACCATTGGCTATCTACCATAAATAACTTCCTCTAATTAGTTCATTTGCTAACTGCACATGAGATTTCAATACATTTCCCTTTGTGAGACAATTTTGTAACACACTGTGTCAATAACCTACCTGGTAGCTTGTAAAAAATCCTGAGTTTCACAAATGAAGTCTTGGGATGAAACAAACTGTTCTCAACATTTTCTGCATCTTCTTTCCTTAACTTAAAAGCAGACTGTCCTCACATGTGGGATGCACTTTAGATATTTTCTGCTGTTGGGACTACCACAAAAAGTGCACAGTCACATTCCCATGTTCTAGAAAAACACTTCTAACAGTTTACCTCAGCCTTAAAAGAATGAGGCTATAGCTGGTAATTTAGACAGAAGTGGAGTAAGAAGAAAAGGGCTGGTGCTTGATTTTCTGGATCACTCCCCTATCTTGATGCCTTGGAAGGCTGANCAGTAACAGGAATTTGCCCAGCTGTCATCAATTCCAGCACCGTACATGGTACTGAGTCTTTGCTTCACTCAGAAAATCAAGTAGCTTATCACAATAAATCTAAGCTCATCTCATTCATTATCTGCAAATTGTCAAAATAGTTATATATAAGTAAAAAATAATTAACACCTGCAAGTTTGTTAGATAATGCCACATGCAAAATCGGTTTTAGCCCTTCCAAGATGAGTGTAAAAATCACATCATCATTCCCAGACCAACCACTGACCTCCTGTGTATTTTATAGAATTCTCTTCCCAGGGTCTCTTCATTTCTCCTATCATACATTGTCAGTGGCAACAACAATGACAAGAAACAGCAATTTCTGGCTTCAAAACCACAAAGAAATGCCACAGATCTGATCCTTTCATTTAGAGAAACTGGATGATGAAAAGAAAATTTTATCTATGTACCTTGATACTGGAATTTCCCAGTCTTTGGAAATCTCTCAAAGAAGCAAGTTAACGATGTTTAAGAGTTGAAAGACTCATGTCAATCAGAACTTGGAACCACAAAAGTTGTGCAAGAGGAAAAGTAGTACCTTTCTCTTTCAAATTGTTTTAAATGTTAAGATTTAGTATGGATCCTTACATTTGTGCCTTGATGGTGTGTTTTAAGTCTATGCATTTATTTCCAAGAGATTAACACTTGAAGTTATTCTCTCTTCACAGATCTTCTGGAACCCACTGATTTATTTTTTTTTGCTGTGGTAAATCCAAAGGTCTTACACATGACCAAGAAATGGAAAAGTAGAAAAAAAAAATAGTGGAGATCTTTATCTTCAATGACACTGAATTCTACAAATTATGCATTACAATTATAAATGGCTAGTATGTATTTAACCATAGAATAAAATATCAACAGAATTAATATGACATGCAATAAATGCTTCCACCAACAGGCTTCTAATAAATATTTCCTCAGTTTTCAAATTTTATTATCCTAGATGTTGTGTTATCAACTTCACATACTCAAAGGTCTCTGATAAGGTCCCTTAAAGAGCTACAACTTTAGACAACTATTTGAATTCATTTCTTCTTTAAATGCCTTTGATCTATTATACTGATTTCTCTCAAAATGTAAAGTGATGCAGGAGTTAACACTGTCATAAATGACAGCTGTAGGAACAGCTGCATAGTCTTGCAATTTTTCCTGTTGAAGAACATTTTCCTTGTAACTCTTGTGATGCCTCAGGGTCCTTTGTGCAGAAGAATCCTAGGGTCTTAGAAAACAGTGGTAAAAATTTTAAGTAAATCAAAGAACAATAGAAGACTTCTCAGGGAAATGTGCAAATATAAAGAATTTTTTTATTATTAAAACCTCATAGGCCTTCACATTTAACATCCACATATCAGGATTTTTAGGACAGGCAATGCAAATTTCCAAATGTCTAAATGCACTTTGTCTGCACTTAAAATTCACATTTCATATGTAGTGGATAATGTTATATATATGTATTCACCCTGTCCTGACCTACATGGTAACTGTTCTGATTCTTTATTTTTAGTGTAGTCTCCCCCTGACTTCTTTGTTGAATTAAATAGACTATGTTCTTCTTCTGCTCACCCTAATACAATAAAAAATAACTAGTGTAGTAGTGACTAAAAATCCACATATTTGGAGGGATTTTGCCTTCGTGAGGCACTTTAAAGATTTTGCTTCCTGTTCAAAAAATCAAAGCTTCCTCAAGAAGAAGGAGATTTAAGAAAACCCACGCAGTGTTAACCTTCCTATGTGCAAACAATCAAATCCCACGCGCCAGTTCCTTTTTTACTCTGTAGTCAGACACAGGACAAAAACAGCAGCATCCTGAGACAAATTGGAAGCACAAGTCTCAATAGGTGGTAATGTTACAGACTAATTATGCCTTTTTAAAGGCCAGCATTGTCAATCATTTGCTTCCTGAGTTTCCTTACATGATTTTTTAACTTAACACATATATCTAGTGCTGCTGGATTTCACTTCCCCACCCCTACACAGCACTAATCCACAGAAATACAGCTCATATTCTTACTAGAAAAATGCCAACATTATTTCAGTAACCATGCAAATAGCTTGTAAGCAGAATTTTAAAGCCTGTAGTATGCAAGGTCTCTTGCATTATACTTATTTATAAGAAAGGAAAATGATAACCACATAAAAGAAAATATTTTTCATCTCAGCTGCAGTAGTCTGGAATTATTTTCCAAAAGTAAATAGTGAAAGTCTCTTCTGTGCGTTTGCTTGCAATGAAATTATGGGATGCAAGGACATGACACAGGACGGACAGGAACAACACCACCAGCAACCAACACACATTCTCTGAATGCTACACTATCTCCTAACATCATTTTTAAATGTTACTGAGTCATGATTGTCAAGCAGCTTAAATGTGTTCAAAGACATGCAATCACCTGTTTATTTTTTCCTATACAGAATTACCAGTTTGTGTTACAGATTGTGCCACAGGATCTCTGGTGGATGTATATAGAGAATATAAAAATAGTTACTGGCACTTGTACCACAATCACAGAGAAAGCAAAAATTCCTTATTCCCCACCTCTCCAAGAACATGAAAAGCTTTTTTAAAAGAAGAAAATGACTGCTTGGTCTTTTGTAAAACATTATACTTGTATTGGGTTTGCATGGCCAGGTTTTGGTAACAAGGGCTACAGGGGTGCTTCTGTGAGAAGCTGCCAGAAGCTTCCTCCATGTCCAGCTGAGCCCATGCCAGCCAGCTCCAGGATGGACCTGCCAATGGCCAAGGCTGTGCCAACCAGAAATGGTGGGAATACCTCTGTGATAACAGATTTAAAAAGAAGGAATAACAAAATTCTTGCATGGATGTAATTGCGGCCAAAGAAAAACAGGGTAAGGATATGTGAGAGGAACAACTCTGCAGACACCAAGGTCAGTGGAGGTGCTCCAGGCACCGTAGCTGAAGTTTCCCTGAAGCCTGTGGTGAAGACCATGGTGAAGCAGGTGTACCCCTGCAGCCCATGGAGATCAACAGGGATGCAGAGATCCACCTAAAGCTGTGGGGGAGACCCACACTGGAATAGGTTCCTGGCAGGGACCTGCAGACCCAAGGGCAGAGGAGCCCACACTGGAGCAAGTTTCCTGATAGGACTTGTGACCTAGTGGGGCACCCAGGTTGAACCCAGCTGTGCCTCAGGGACTGCACCCTGTGGAAAAATGACCCACATTATAGCAGTTCATGGAGAATTGTTGCTTGTGAGATAGACTCACTTTGGAGAAGTTAATAGAGAACTGTCTCCCATGGGGAATGCGCGCTGGAGCAGGGGAAAGACTCCTCTCCTGGAGCAGCAGCAGGAACAACATGCAGTGAAGTGACCGCAACCCTGCTTCCCTGCACTGCTGAGGGGGAGGAGGTACAGCTGCGAAGCAGGGAGGGGAGTTGGGAAGATGTTTTAAGATCTGTTTTTACTTCTCATTTTCCTGCTCTGATTTTGATAGTAAGAAATTCATATAATATCCCAAAATTGAGTATCTTTTTCCCGTGACAGTTTTTGCTGAGTGATCTCAGACCTTATCTCAATCCATGAGCCCTTTAGTATATTTTCTCTCCCCTGTCCAGATGCGGAAGGGAGAGACAGAGAAGCTTTGGAGGATGTTTGGCATAGAGGGGTCACCTCACTAGACTTTTTGGGGCTGAAACCCAGGAACATAAGGGTTTTGAGAAAAGGATGGTATTTGGGAGAGGTAAAATGAACTCTGCTTCAGCCAGACCCAATGCAATCCTTAATACTCTCCTTCAGGACTGAATTCTCAGCAGTAGCAAGTATAGGGCATCCAAGGTGATAAGCTGCCTATTCCTGATGCATACCAGTGTATAAATGTAGTGTTCTTTCAAATGTTGATAAGAACAGAATTTTTGAGCAACCAGCTGTTATAAAAAGCTGGTGTCTATATATCTACTTAATAGCAGAAAAATTAAATGGAAGAATCATAAAACCCTCTGGGACATGTGAAAGCATATCCTTCCCAGAGCCATAGTACAGCACAGCCTTTTGAAGCATTGGTCGCCCTTTTCTTCAATAAAAAAATTGTATTTGAAAATAAATGGCATCATATAGAGCTTAGTTTAGCAATTATTCACATTGCGGTAGAAACTGGAGCAACTAAAAGAGTTCGGGGGTCTGTTGTATTCACCACAGTATATGGAGATAATACAAAGTTCAGAGAGCTTTCAACCTAACAAAAAAAGGAGTTGCACAAAGAGAAAAATGAGCATGAAAAATTTATCCAAGGTCCCACAATGGCTTCCAAGGAGGCAGGAACAGAACAGCTGGCTACCTGAGCATGGGTCCCTCTGCCCAGCCTGGAGGCAGCAGGCAGGGGTGGACTCCCTGCCTGCCCCACTGCCCAGCAATGGAGAAGCAGTGTGAACTGCACCAGGAGACAGAGCCCTAGGAGAGCAGAATGTTTCCAAGTATAAATGCTAAAGAATTCCTAGGACTATGCTGTGTAAAAATAAAGTACCTACCAACAAGACATATGGGAGGGTTGTCTGTCGTGAGGGCTGTATAGCACAGCAGTTTCTGTAACTGAACTTATTAAGTTCCTCAGAGCAGGTGCTTGAATTATGCCAGCCAGTTTGATAATTAATTAGCCTCTTTGTGTGTGCAAGGTACAATAACAGGAAGTCTCTGAAGGCCTTGCGTAAGGTTTATATCGCACCTGCAATCCCAGGTTACCAAGAGCAGCACAGCAGCCCTTTTCCTTAACCTGCCATCAGACATAAAAATCACATCTGAAAAATACCTGCCCATGAGGATAAAGTTTGCCTCAGTCAAGTATTTTCAGGGGCAAGAAGGCAGACAGTGTGTTCCAGCAATATGCAGCACATCTGCTGACTCTGCACGCACAGCTGTGCAAGCCGCAGTGCTGCTACAGTCAACCTTGCAACCACCGGCAGTCAAGTCCTTGAGAGGAATTTCACATCCTGTGCTTTCACTTCTTCTACACCTTTTCCCCCAATCATTGTGCAAGCAGTCTTCGGACCCTAGGCCCTATCTGATACCAGAAATAAACTATAACTTGGGAAACACTGTAATAAAAATTGAACAAACTGGGGGAAAAATGGAAAAATTATGTTTAGTGTTGCCTCTCAGCATAGCCTTTGTATGACTTAATAACCACTGAGACACTCAACAAGGTAAGGAAAAAGCTGACAGTTTTGGGAATGGTAACAGGCTCTCCCTTCGTCAGCAACTATTAGGTCCTTTACAGTTTTTTACAGCCAAACTTCAAGTTTAAAATTTGAACAAATTCCATATTGTTAACAGAGTTGGATAATTCAATGTTTAACTAATTTGCCAGGTGATGCTGAATAGGCTGATGTAGACACAAATTCTTGTCTGGATGAAGATGTTAAAACTGGAACCTGCCTCTAAAAGCAGTTATTTTCCTAGGAATAGGGAGTTGAGGTATTTTGTAGTATCTTTGAAGAAAAGCAAAGCCTCCTCAGCACCCATATCCTTCAGCAGTTAGGTTCAACTAACTTCAGATTGTCATATGCATATTGTTTCAGACTTTTATTTTCCATTTAATTTAAACTCTCTACATGTGGTCAGTTGGTCCAAGGTTACCTTCTGCAATGCCCCGATTACAAGTCCAAAATAGACCTAGGTACAGGACCTTCCTCTTGTTTTTTTTCAGTGACCATTTGGTGATTAAATCTGCAAGCTGTCGTCTCTCCAACATGTTTTTTGCCTACCACTGTTAGTGGCATTTGTTCTCGAAACTATATTTGAGAAGTGAAAGTTTCCAACAGTGAAACAGTTCCTGGTTCTCTTTCTCTCTCACAAATAACAGCACTGAACTTTCCAGACAAATCCAAGTCTAGCCTAGAGAGTTTATGACAAGCTCCTAATATTTCTAGGGTCCCTTGCCAGCTCTAAGCTCAGTTCTGCAGGGTGGAAGAACATTTAAGGGTTTTTTTCACTTTCATTTATAAATTTCATTGGCAGAAATTATTTTTTTTTTCTTAACTACAGCTTTATTGTATTTCTTCAGCCAGGCAATGACTTTCATACAGCCTGAGCTTTCCTGAGTGAACTCTTAATTCTTAATATTGATGTGAATCCATTCTCACCATCTACTTTCCCACCGTTGTTTGGTATAAACCAGAATGTGGTGACTTAGAAATAACCTTTTTTTTCTCCACAGGGAGAGTTCCCGAGCTTGTTTTGTTTTATCTTGTGTAATCTCTGTCATGTGAGCAACACTGGTATAAAATAAATGGCTTAATTGCAAGATAAAAGGAATTCATTGTCCTATTCAGATTCAGCCAAATATTAAAACTGCTGATCCACACAGAGTTTAAATCTATTATTTTAAAATCAATGCCAAATGAATGCTGGTTTTAATATTCATTGTATGTATGTTAAGTGGCTGTTGCAGGCTTTATTTATGACAGAGGTGCAAGGTGGCCTGGAACAATGTACTTTGCAAATAATGACTATGAAAAGGACATGTGTTTCAGTTTGCTATTGTTCTTATTAATAAAGAAAGAAACCCTCAGAGCAGTGGAAAGCAGATAAAGTAGCACATAATGATTCACTCTCAGCTGGAAAACATTTAACAAAGAAAACCTGTAAAACATCAACCAAAGACAGACTAACTGCAAGGGAGGGGAAAGAATCACCAACACACAGGAAGGGGATTGCAGAAGCCTATAAATGTGAGGTTTTCCAGCAATCTGTGGTGTTACCCTGAAGTTGGGATGGATACAAGAGCTGTCTGAAATAAATGAGGAACCTCAGGACTTAAGTTTTTAGTGCTAAAGTCTTCTCTTGTTAGAATCAAAACCAAAAATCGGACAATAATTCTGACACCCTTGTTTTCAGCTAATGACCAAAGGAAGGCAATAACAGAAACCCAGGACCTATCTTAAGTTGTCTG
>VYZR01024865.1:0-47109 GCA_013400675.1 Oxylabes madagascariensis
GAACTACATGATCTTTAAGGTGCCCCCTAAAGATTTTCTTCTCATACAGGAAGTGCTTCAAGACACATGCACACACAGGGAAACAAAGACAGGTCCAGCACGCTGCAGCAGAACTCTGGTCCTTTCACACACTGCTGTGGCTGTAAGCTGGCAGCTCCATCGTGGACTTGGAGTCTACACTGGGCCAGAAACAGCTAAATGGGACAATTCCACACTGATCCAGCAGTGATCCCCTGTGGAGCTTGGGGTGGATGGCAAGTGTTGGTGTGCTACTAAATACAGGCAACCCAGTTCACACAGCTTCCTATACAAAGAAGAAAAATGCCTGTGAAACATAACACACCACACCCTCTACAAAAGCCTTCAAGAAAGCAGAGCTCCTTTATTTAAGGTTTCCCTGTTTAGGCTAATAGACTATGTGGGCTGAGTTATCAGGACTGGAGCATGAGCTCAGGCTTTGCAGTTTAGGAGACTGTAAGGTCCGTGAGAGAAAACTGATCCCAAATTAGGATGGTTTTCCACTGATGGACAGTTACAAGTTTTTGAGGTGGCCAGAGGAATAATGCTTTTTACAGCAGTTATCATATGCCAGATTTCTAAATAACAATATGCAAACATTTTCCAGGAAATAATTATCATGTAACTACATTTGGGCTCTCCAAAAGAAATAGTAATGTGATGTGGTCTGTTTTATTTGAGTCTCTTTTGATACTTTGTCCTTATTAGGCTTGGGAACATCTCTTGACAATAACCAGAAAGGGTCGTGTTTATTTTTTTTCTTTGTCCCTTTCAGTTTTGTTAACTTCTTATAAACTTTTATTACTCTGGTTCAGATTTTTTTTCAAAAACATTTTCCATTCTTCATTCCAGTGATGGAGGAACATTGCCCTTTATTTTTTTCCTACTTCCACTTTTCATTTTCTCATATAATAAGGATGTTTATTACTTCATCTTGTCTCAACGATTTAATATATATTTGGAATATTATCTGCACTGAGGTTTTGATATTAAGTGGGAAAAAAAAATCAAACTTTCATCATGAACCTGCTTATACATTATAACAAGCATGGAGCCCAAAAGGAAGATACCAATCCAACAAATTCCTCACCTTTACCTGAATACACCACAGTTTTTTCTACTCTTCAGTGAACAAAATATTTCTGAAAGGCCACAATGTTCCATAAACTTGTCCTCATAATTAATGTTTAAGGCAATAACAAATTTGCAAACATTGTCATTTACTTCAATTTCCCTGGTATCTCCATTCCTCCCAAATCCCTCTGTCGTTAAAAACTCATAATAATATCTTACAGATTTACTGTCATGCATTAAAAATAACTGGAAAGTTGATTATTATTCAATTAAATTAAAAGAAACCAACTAGAAACAAGTAATTCATTAAACCACATGCATATGTGTCTCTCTCGATCACCTGGACATCTGAAAATCAGCAAAAGATTTAAGTTTGATGTGCTTCTATGAAATTCCAGTGCTGAAAGCACTCGGTTGAGTGGCTCTCATGGGCACCCGACCAGTAAGTGCTGTTGGCTTCAGTACAGCTGCCACAACTTCTATATTTAACAGAGGCTCGAGGCCAGCATCCCTTTAAATGACATAACCAGGTAATGCAGTTTCTTCCACAGAGCTCAGTTTTTACTGTGTTACATCTGGAACTCCTTTCTGAATTTAAAGGGGAAAAAAACCCCAGCTCCTAAAAATGCCTTCTTTCACATCAGCCTTTCATGTGTTTGCTGTCACAATCCAGAGACGACCATTTGTCAGCCAGTGGCCACTGGATGTCTCCACTGGCCTGTGCAAACAGATCAAAGTTCTCCATCAGTGGGAAGCTCTTTTCAAAGGCATTTCTCTGGTTTACAAGCCATCACTTACACTTTCCAGAGTGCACAGCAGCCACGCAGAGTTGCCCTGTCTGGCCCTCAGCACAGGCAGGGGACGGCAGCTTCACGTGGCCTGCACTTCTGGTGAGGTTTCTCAGAGCAGCCCCCAGTGTTTAGATCAGAATTATGAAGATGTGGCCAGGTAAGGAGAAGAAAACCAAGCTATTGCTTGAGCTCAAAATTTTTTGTTTGTTTATATCCAGCGATAGCTAAAACTGTATCAATAAAACCCTCATAGGATGATGATATCGTAATATAAACTATTAGGATTTCATGAAAGATAACTTTTCTTGCAGTGATATATAGAATTTATTAAAAATAAAATTGAGATATTTAGGAAACATATTGTTATAGACAAAACTACAGAAGAAAAATAATACAATTAGTCTAAACAATCTCATTTTCTGGCCAGATCTATATATTGACTTATACTGGCACTAATCAGAGAAGTAAACCTGCTACATGCAGTGCAATTTCTTATGTGGAAAAATACCAAAACATGCTCCATCCCCTGAAGTGCTGACCACTTCCTGAGGGACACTGAGAGCTAGCATTCCCAATTGCTCTTAGCTTGGGATGTTCTGGAAGGAGCTTGATACTGCTTTCTGTCTGTCTTTACAATTGGAAAGAACTGAATGTTTCTGTTTGTGTTAGAATCTTACTGGCCTCTGGAATCTCAGCTTGCGTCCAGATCTGTAATTTGAAATGTGGTTCTATCTCCATCAGCACACAAGTAGCCCCAAAAACTTGGAATGTCAAATAATGTTAAATTATATAAATCAGTATTTTGGCAACTTTAGTAAATACACCTGCAAATCCTGCCTTCAGACTTTCCACAGCAAGCTCGGTCAGTTTTATTCAAATCGGTTCTACTGCTGGAGGACTTCATGTCACGCTTCAGAACAATAAATGCCAAGGGTAGATGGGAAGAAAGGAGATTCAAGTTTAGGCTTGTGATTCCCCCAGCAGCATTCCAGACAAACGCTTTCAGTCACCTCTTAAGGAAGAATATTTAAAGTTAAATGTCATAGAAGTCTCTCTCCCATTAAAACATGAACTCTGCATGTGAACATTAAAACTCCCAGAGTAATGCCCATCATGAAAAGACCGTAATACCCAAATCTCTGTATTTAATAAAACTCCAAACAAGGCTCCACAGAAAACTTTGCCTCATGTAAACCGATGGCACGCTCTTCTCCATGCCCTCCTCACTGAAGTGCACCCTAAACTTTCTTTAATATGAAGATAAAAAAGGACCAAGCAGCCAAAAGTGACAGCAGGGGAAGGAGGAAATACAGTGCTGCTGTTTCTCGACATCAGCTCCCAGACAAAATGAGCCAGCTCTCACTTTGGTACACGATTGGCAAAAAATCTTTATTTTCTTTCTTAAACAAAACTTGCTCTGAGCTTACTGTTTGCATTAAAGTCTAAATGCTTTCTGAAGTTAGACTTCTCTGAGTTAATTAGCTTGGGGGAAGAAATCTAACACTTTATCTTTAAAAATGAAAATTGTTACATCATTATTTACAAGAAATGATGACACAATGTTTTTAAAATCATGGCATATAGAAATCAACTTTCATTTTACTTTAATTACACAATTCAGAGATAATAATAATAATGCTTTCAGTTATCTCAATCTGCATGTTTTTTGGCTTCTTTAAACAGACTGAATCTGCCAAAATTTCCCAGAGAAATAATTTTGGATCAACTCACAAAAATCCTTGTCATTCCCTGCCTCTTTTTCCTTGCTGTCTCCAGAGGAAGCAGTCACTTAGAAATGTTTCCCCAGCCCACCCCCCAAACTCCAGTTCCTGGACTCATTTCATATCCCCCTGATTGATAACCTCAGCATTTACAGTCTTCTATGCTGAAATGAACACGGCCACTTTGATGAACACAGACTTAAAATCTACTACCTGTGCTTGTATAAACTAAACTACATTTTATACTTGGATAAAATACACAGGATACACATGGATCACTGTGAAAAGCAAGAAAAGAAACTAAACTCCTCTTCTGAAAGGTTTGTAACTGAAGATTCTTTGCTCTGGAACAACACCAAGAAATTACCACCTGAGGAGCCACAGCAGAAAGAATGAAATAAGAAACAAGCAGCAGCTAAAAGTCAGCCCCAGACTCACTGTCACTGTGCCTTAGGAAATACCTATTAGTATGTTCTGACTGAGCCTTATGCACTTACAGATTGCCTTAAGATTAAAAAAAAAATACTATTGTGGGGTGAGGAGTGCTTCTGAAGTAATAAAAAAGACTTGTACTCATTTAAATATTAATATAGCTATTATTTGGTCTAAAATGTCCTATTTGTATTTCCATGGCCTCTTGCCACAGTCCTTTAATAGGCAAATAAATTCTTAAGGATTACTTAAAACATTCTGTGCTTTTATTTACATATTCAAAGATATTTATTTCCTTCGCTGTCATAAACGTCAATTTAAAACATGAATGTTCATTAGAACAATGTTTTCAGTAGGATGCCAGTGACCTGGAGGTCAGTCAGTTAACTTGAAAGCTGCTTCCCTTCTGGTATCAGATAAAACCCTAAACATTCAGTGTTGCACATCACATTTCATTTTTAAGACTATTCTTATATAAAAAGCTATAATGATCATTGACGAGATTCCAGATTTTGTAGCAACTTTGCTTCTAATTTTTCTTCTAGGTCTTCAAACTTCATGCCTTGATTGTTAGATGTTAAGATTCCTGCAGAGAACTGAAATGTGCCAACTCAGTGACCTTTTCTCAGGGAAAATCTAACTGGAAGGCACTGGGGGGCAGCTATTGCTCCCTGATGCTGGCAGCTGGGCTCCACTGCAGCACTTTGAGCCTCCATGCTCCTAACAACTCGATTTCAGAACAACAAAGCTTAAGTTGTCTCATCTCCCATATCTCTCTCAGCCAAGGGGAAAATGGGTGTTGGTAAAATATTATCTTCACATTGAGAGTTCTGCCCCATGAAACTAAGATCTGTCTCTCCTGCACTCATCTGTGGCGTGACCCTACATCCCACTCCTCCCAGCACAGCAGTAGAAACCAGTATGGATGTGTCAAGCTAAAGTTCTTGTCAAACCCCTTTAATTTCCTTCTACAAACAGGTTCTGCATGCAGGAGAAGCAGTGGTTGTGACTTAGCTTGGCTTTTCGAAGGTGTCTGACACTTCTTCAGTGAAAAATGACATCTGGAAGTTACTATAAGGGATGTGTAAAGTTGTTTTAAAAAGTACTTACTAATTACTACTCAGTAATTCACTGGCTGGGTTTTCGTACCTACTGAGTAATAATCTGCAAGATCTTTCCCAAATACAGCTCCAGCTTATGTATTCATGCATGAGGTAGAGGATGTGATAGCAAGAGAGGTTCACAGGTAACACCAGGTTGGAAAAGGCAACAATACCGGAGGGAAGGATTAGAGCTCAAAAAATACGCTGACAGCTTGGGGAAGGGTCTGAAAAGGCAGGATGAAATATAATAGGGACTGATGTGATATCCTACATTTGTGACAGAACAACCACCTGCACAAACACAGACTGTGAAACTAATGGAGAAGCAGTAATTATACAAAGAATAGTGAGCAGTGACAGTGGGTGCCATTTAACGTGAGGCACTGAAGGTGTGAACTTAACAAAAGAAAAGCAAACACTGTACGGGTCAGTATAAACCAGAAGGCAATGTGCAAATCACAGCAGAGACCAACATCCAGTACAGCACTATCCACTTCTGATGGGCCATGTGAAGAGGAGAAAGTGAGTGACCAGTGCTTTAGTAAACACAGCTAAAGAGGGAAGATTCAAATAATAGTGGTTTTCTGAAAAAGCAGGTACCTTTATGTAGGTAGAGATAAAATACAAAAGGGAATAAAGTCTTCCTATGTGTGCTGTGAACCAGACAGGAGGTAATGGGCCAGAGCTGTAGCATGGAAATAAATCTGTATTACACTTCACAAAATGCTTCCACTGGAAGGAATAGCTGAGCACCATTTGCTTACAGGGACCACAGAATCTCCACCACTGGAGACTGGCACTGGACAAACTGAACAAGCACAAACTGTGCTCTTCTGAAGGGTTCCATTTCCTAACCTCAGATCTTGCAGAGCACACAAGACTTCCTATGTTTATTTATTGACTTATTCCTCCTTCCACAGTGCCTGGTTATAATAGACACAGCAGTCGCCTTCACTCAAAACATATTTGCTGTCATGTAGTAACCGTTCAGATACTGTTGTTCCCCATCAAGGAAACTGTTACCATTCATACAAACAGTTTCTGCATGAATAAACCTCTTTCTGCAGCTTTTCCCCAAAGAAATGTCAATGCCCAAGTGCAGCCCTAGATACACAGATGTTCAGAGTTCAAAATGAGAAATAAGGAAGATTTTCTTGCACCTGTCTGGACTCTGTCCCAGAGAATTGCACCAAGGAACATAAAGTCTTAATTGTAAAAATATTTCCAATAGGTTCGTTTTTGTCTCTGGAAAGCAGTAAATTGTGAAATTTCACAGTCTAGCAAATTCTACCCCTCATTCTGGACTGCAGAAAGCATAATAAAAGTACATAATTTTCTGTCCCAAAGTTATACATGGAAAGTATCTACAGCCTGATCAATGTACGCCTGTGAGTCCAACACAGTAAAAGTAACATAACACCTAAAAACCTTTCTAAAAATGTTATCACCTGTTATCGTAAATATTACACCAAAAGCAATGCAGAGTAACTGCTACCTCAAATGCCTAGATAACATCAAACCCATACATGTGGGTTTCAGGCTGTAGATTTAAAGGTTTCTGTAATGACATACGCTGCAACTGCTTCAAATTATCTCAACTACCCTGAAACACCTTAGTTTCTACCAATCCAAGATTCGCCCCTTGAACCATGTCACTATAAATGTCTTAATAGGATGCTGGAGGTCAAACCATGAATCTCTAATAATGAAAACATCAGGATGATCACATGGTAGTTAAGTAGAGCCTTAAAAACGAGGAACTCCTGCTCTTGAGTGGTAACATACTTGTTACCATCAAAAGGGAGCAACACAGAGCACGTTTGTCTAATGCGTCACTTTTTCCTTTCCATACCAGTAACTAACAGTTACCTCTGCGTGAAAGTATCAGAACCATTCCCAAGACCTGAAACAATAAAGTTTCTCACTTTTCTGAAAATTAACTTTAAGGTGTTAAATTTATAATCACCTTACAATGATGGTGTGAGGCAGATTAGCCTATAGCTTTGTGTTCGTGCAGCCAGGCTACTCCACACAGAACAATGCAGAATTTTAGTGGAGACTGGGACATGGCAAAAAAGTTTCCAAACCCTCAAGAAAGCTAAATTAATAAACCATGTCCAGCCTAGTTGCATTCATTCTTCCCAAAGCAATTAGGGGGGAGAGGGAATGAATGTTTAATTGTGCAAGTGATTTTTAAATGTCTGTATCAATTAATGCTTGCTAACATAGCACAGAAAGAGGGACACACATCACTACAGCTCCCTTAAAAATTTGCTCAAGCTCTTCTCTCTGCCTCATCTCAAGTTGGACTCGGTGCAACACAGTAATGCAGAAATCCTTTCAAGTCTGGCAGTAAGACTGCAGCCAAATATGTAAGCTATTCACAAATATTATCCAAAAGCAGAGGGCAAGCACAGTTTGTGATTTAGGGTTCACCTGGTACAGACCTTTCAAAGGAAGAAACTGTGCTGGAACAGCAGAGGTAGCCTTATTAACTAAAGAATCTGAGGGGCAAAGTGGGGAAACTTCAGCAAAACACTATTGTGAAAAATAATGGATCACACTCACAGACTTCAAATATAAATTACCTCTCTTTTAGCCAAAAAGCAGCTGTACAAAAGCTGATGTTAACGATTATCAATTTTCCATTGAAACCATTCTGTGCTGGCTCAAACACTATAAAACTACATATGCACACACAAGCTTTCAGCAGTTCACCCTCCCCCTTTCTGAAATACTGCCTGCTCCTCTGGTGAAAATAAGCTGGTTAAGTCCCGTAAGCAGCCTGCTCAATATGATGCCCAATCCATAGTGCATAATCATGGATTTGGGGGAAAAAATCCACTTCTTCTTTTAACAAGAAACACAAGAAGGTTTTGCACGGTGATTCTATCCCCAGACTTGTAAAAGCAATTAAATATCCATCCTCACTCAATACTCTCTTTTATTTGGCATTTTCCTAAACTCCAAGATGCTTGGCAGGGAAACAGGAGCACAGACACGAACTGGCACTGCCCTGTCCCTGCAAGGGAACAGCCTCATTGTACCTAGTGCAACCCCTGTGCCTTTAAAAGAAAACAGGAGAGTCAGAGGAAAACACAGGAGATCTCAAGTTGCATTAACTGCTATTCTTCTGGAATTAATAATTATGGAACAAGAGATGTTGCCAAGCAAATGACCTATTCAGATAGATTCTGAGGAGATTACTGATGAAATAAATATTTTGAATTTTGTGGCTCTTTAATAGCCCACTGAGCTTCTGTTACAATACAGCCAAGGACACTGACCCTATCAAGCATTTCACTAAATAAACCTTCCCTACGCTAACACTTCAGCAATTCCAACTTTACTGCCTGCATATTGAGCAGCTTACACAAGTCACAAATATGGAACAAAATCATATACTAAATTAACAGCATACTCTTGAGAACTCCAGTGAAGATGCAAGAGAATTCAAAACATATGGAGGTATTTTCCTATGAACTATATTAAATAGGAAGATGTATTAGTTACAACTGGGAATTACTGTAGACAGATACCAGCCATAGACATAGTGCAGCACATGATGTTTAACATTAGAATATCTCCAGTGCACAGGAGGGCCTGATCCAGAAATTTGCACTGCCTTGGGGTGCACGGATGCATCAAGAAAACTGTTTCTGTTCCTTTTTTCCTGACTGGAACACCTTCCAAGCTTTAAGTTATGCCCCTAAGTAAATAAAGTAGCACAGTTTGTTACATGGGATGGAAAACCAGCAATACACAGCCCTGGTGCTCTAGCTGGTATTTCTTACACCAGATCAGTCCTCTTAACAGGGAGTTTTAGTTTAGATTCCAATTCTTTCTCTCAATACTCGTACAGCACAGAAAACTCTTACCTCGGCTGTCTCTCCATTTCCGAAACCAGACTTTATAGCAATAAGCTAGTTCACAGCAACTGAGGTCAGTCATGTTGGTTTCAAAAGACATGATAAAAATGCAGAGGGAAGGACCTACAGACAGGCATATCCATATAAATTTCAGAAAAAAATAGATGCCAATGTGTAAACATTAAATTGCATTTTACAATACATATAGTTATTTAAACTGTTTTATCTTCTAAATATTTTCCAACTCTTTTGCATGTCCAGTCTCTATGTATTTGGTCAAATTCTTTTACTGATGCTTGATGTCCATTTCCATTTGCAAAGACCTCTATGAGCACAAGGCCGTGATTCCACTCTGCAACAGGCAACAAATAACAGTCACAGAAAATTCCCTGAGAATCTCTTCAACATTGGCTGTGAGTCCCTCAAAAGACAATAAGGATGGCTTATGGGAATGAGATGTGAATGAAATGTATTCCAACTGAGCTAAGCATGTTAGAAGACAACTGGAGTCAGAAAGCAAGTCTTGATCTAATATTTTATTTTCACTGCAGGACAATCCCTTTGATGAGGGTGGTGATTGTGGATGGAGTGCTGATGGCACTGACGTGTGGCTTGGCACAACACGGCAGGGCTAGGAATGGGAAGAAGGATGTCTGCTGGTTATATATGATTCAATATGCTTAGTTTAGATCAACTAGCTAACGGCAAAGATGAGCAATTAACTGTATTTTCCTTCTGTATTTCTACTGAAAGCTGTCGAGCTGGTTTCAGAGAAATTCCCAAAATGCTTACAGCATTGCTACGATTGAAGTTTTTCTCATCAGTTTTTCAAGTGAAAACTCATTTATGGTTGTAAGAATTTAATAATCATGACATTTAGTTTCTCCTTTCATGGCTTCAGGGATGATGGATAGAATAAACAACATTTTAGGCAGACTGCTTCATATTAGATCCTGCCATAGCTACGACTTGCTTTATTGCATTGGACAAAATAGTAACCAGACGTGTTCTATAAATTACAAACCACAAAATCAGGATAAAACTTTCTTTTTTTCCAGAAGTAGTCCCATAATTTCTGTGATGCTCACAAAGTACTGTGACAAGAGCCAAATGAGTACCCACACAGATGGAGTCTGCTGCTCCCCAACATTTATTAGCATCATATCCAACAAGATATTACTGTGATTAAAGCAGATTTATGCTCAAACAGCATTCAGATTGAGAAAGCACAAAAAATCCAGCATCTGAGTCTTCTTGCTTCTTAAAAGCAAGAATTCCTGACAAGGAGCAATGCACAAAAATCTCTATCTTCAAGCAGCAGACACAGCATCAATTCTATCTGCAGCTGTTTCAGGCAAGAAAAGCTAACCCCATATTTTGGATATTACTGCAAGTATAATCTGACTTCATTTTAAACTGGATTTTATCCAGTGTTCCTGCAATAACCCCGAGGAGACTTGATCCACTGATGACTTCTAAACTGATTTTCATAGAACAGATCCAACATACTTCAAATATCTTCTTTAATTTCCCTGTGACTAATGTATGTATGTTTCAACATAATGTTTTAATCTAGTCAAGAAAGCCAAAGCTTTTAATTTAGAAGGTTCACCTTCTTCCTGTGTATGCTGCATCTTCTCTGTGGTCCCAGCTCCCTACCCAAATGGAAACAGAACTTGGGGCACAGAAGGGCTAAATGTGTCGACCCAGCCAACCACAAGAACTTTCCATCTGGGCAAATGCAGATTTATGCAGCAAAAGCTGCTCTCCCTAGACAATAAGACCTTTGACATTTTTAAGTTAAACTTTCCAACTCAGCTATTATCACTTGAAAAAGTTTAATTTTTTTTTAAATGAGGATGATGCAAACATGCTGAGAAATCACCAAAAACAATTTTCTAGATAACTCTCACTGATTTTAACAGGAGCTACTCAAATGTCATTGTGGTGGATAATCACCTCAGCAAGCTAAAATGCATACGTGAAAACAAATGTACTGGTTTGGACCTACTCAGATCCATCCACACTTGAAGTATTGAAATACTGCTTTGCTGGATAGCAGCTAATGACCCTGTACAATACCTGAAAGAATCTGATATTTTTTCATGGTTCCTTTTGCTCATGCTTTCCCTGTGCTCCTGCTTTGGAATGGGAACCCCGTCCCTATGCATATCCCCTTGCACCGCCAAGACACTTCATTGAGCCACCACCCTGCACAAAGAAATCCCTTGGTTCTGCTCCTGAAACCCAATCTAAACCTCCTTGCTTCCTAGACACGGCAAAGGAGGCCGTGGTTCAGCACAGCTGCCTCCTCCTCTGTGCAACAGGAAAGGCAGAGACAGACCACGGGCTGCTCACCCCACCCCATTCCCCAAGGTGAGCAGCAGTAGCCAAAGGAACTCTGTAATTCCAGTTTCTGCCAGTCAGGACACGAAACAAATAAATAAATAAATGCAGCAGAATGATCTGACTGAAAACCCTCCAAATTTCAGTGGAGCAACAATCTCTTAATACTGTTTGAACACAAACCAGAGATTGAGTGTTCTGCAATAAAATCTCTGTCAGTGACGCTAACAAAAATATTAAATTTCAGCAATATGCTGACTTTTTAAAAATGGACATCTGTTTGTATTTAGGTTCTTCATGTGACTATATTCAACAACAACGAAAGGATGAGAGCATTCCTTCCTCCAAATCTCTCCAAAACTGGTAGGTGATTATCAAGCTGATTAAATTGAGAAATTAACATTGAAGGAAATCAAATCCGGCAAATCAATCACGTAGTCCTTGTTCAGGGGAGACAACTACTGAAATTAAAGGGAAGAACCTGAACTTCAAGTGATTAAAATCATTTGAGGTAAGGATTGCTGGATTTGGCACAGGATCTGCAAGAGATCCCAGAGAGATCCCAGACTTCTCAGTGCCTCTCCATCCTCATCTTCAGACACCTGCCTGGTCCCGGGGCCTCACCAATGAGACCATGACCCATTGCAGTTTTGAAGCACGGAAAAGCAGAACCAGCAGAACCTTGTTGGAACTGAAGAAGTCTCATTTCACAGACTTCCGTGTGACTGCCAGGAAATTCAAACCCCAAGGATGAAAGCACTGAGGAACCTCTCTGTGCTCCCCTCCACTCCAGCCCAAGGAGCAGCACCAGCTGAGGGACGTGCTGACATCAGCTACATCAAACCTCCATCCCTGGTGCTGCCACTCCGCTGGCACGGGAGCTACAGCCAAACACACGACCAGAGCGGCTGGGCAACACTCCCACAGCACCTGTCCTCTGCAGGGTATTCCTCTGGTTGAAATTCTGACCAGCCCACTCTCAGTGAGCCTCACACCAAAGGCAGCAGAGCTCTCCAGCAGGATTTCTGCACTCCAGCCACATTTGCCACAGTCCTGTTGCCGAGTCATTGCCAACCATCTGGACATCCACAGCTGGCAAAGAAAACCAGAGAGCCTCAACCTTGGGATGCTGGGATGTCACTGTTCTAACCCAGTTCAGCAGGTGACTGTATTTTTTTGTTCTCATGGAAAATTTCAAGGAATTTGATGTCCTGAGGAACAGACAGGGCCAGTTTCCCAGCACAGCTGCAGCTCACACACAGAGCTGTTACAAGGAGAGCCTGAACCAGGAAATGAGGAAGAGACGTGGATGGACACAGAGCATTAGGTCTGCCTGGGAAGAAATGAAAAGTATAAACATTGCCTGTTATTCCCATTAAGAAATGAGTATTAGCTTCTGTATACTACTGACCTAATTTCTCACACTTATTTTTGTGGAGATAAATATAGGACAATAAATTTTCATAATAATCTATTGTATATTAGAATTGTATGTTTTCAGAATTATCAATACAACAGTTCTTGGAAACAAACTAAATTAACGCAGAAAATTTGGTCTGAGTTACTCAAATAAACTACTTCTGGAAATAACTACGATTTTAATCCACTTGAAATTTCAGGAAATTGAGAAAACCACAATGAGATCCAACTTTTTTTGCTGTGTTACACAAGTATCTGAAGATTTGAAGTGTTTGAACAAAGAAACTGTTTCTACAATTTCAAAGCAAGAGATACAAGTAATTTAGATTACAGTTCATAATCAGGTCTATATATTAAATATATATCAAAGGATAAAAGGAACTGAGGATGACACAAAAGTAGGTGCATTTACTATAATTTTTCATTTATCGCTTTCCTAGATTACCATTTGAATAAGCTACATATAATCAAACTCCACAGAAATCTGTTGGTACAGTATGCCTCTTTAAACCATATTTTCTTACAGAAGTGAAAAGTCAAATACCACTGGCTTCCTAGGTTATAGATGTACTGGGAGTGCCCATTTCCAGTTAACTGGGCAATGCCCACTAATAACGTGCTTTTTAAACAGAGCTAGAGTCCACTGTACTGCCACTTAGCTAATACCATCAACACTTCCATAATCCTGTTTTCTGGGATTTATGTTAATGATCTGCCAGATTTTGCTGCTGGCTAGCAGACACTGTACAAAGTTAAGCATATACACCCACACAAATGAACCACCAGCTCTCCCAGCCTGTATTCTGTACAGGACCACGGCATCATACAATTCTCTCTCTCTAAGATGAGCAAACCTGAGCACCATAAAAAATAGTCTTCCACCATCATGTGAAAAATGCAGAATGACAAAATTCCCATTGACTGCCATGAAGTCAGTAGTAGGATCAACTGTGCTGTTTTTATGCAACCCATGACTCCTATTACTGCATTTACTGAAGTTCAGAAAGTCTGCAGATCAAAAAAATATTTCCAGTCAGTCAGTCAGCCAGCAAGCCTGTGGATATTTTTTGATACATTTGACAATATGGGTGAGTCCCAGTTTGGGAGTTCTGGTTTTTAATGGTAGCCTGTAGACCTCACATCTAGTTTTGGGGAGCAGTCAGGATAAAATCCTGAAGTAGATAGCATTGATTTATTTCCTGCTTCATTTTTAGACTTTGATTCTGGAATTGTATTTATGCACACATATTACTAGAACATTAACGGTCCCTCATTTATTTGGCATGTTTACCTGACTAAAGGGAAGCACAGAGAGGGGCAATAAGAAACATTGGAGTGACACTTGGTTTTGTTGTTGGGATGCTTGAAGGCTCAGCCTTTTTCTCTTTTCTTTTTGGTAGATTACAGTAGAAATCGCAGAGAAGTGACCACACATGTTTGAGCTTGCTTTTTGCCTATTTGCATTTGCTGAAGCTCACAGAGATCAAGTTGATTGTCCAAGGTCGCCAAGAAGCAAATGGCCTCAATAAGGATGACAGTTCCGACTCCATTTTTCCTGTTCCCGCAGTTCTTTATGCTGAATCACATGGCAAAGATAAATCTTCTTCCCCAAAATCTTGCTCAATTTCTCCCCATTCTCCTGTTTTACATCACTTCATTGCTCTTCTAGAGCTTACAAACAATATGTGACTCAGCGACCTTTTTTTCTTCTATTGTATTTCCCAATAAGAAGAATTACTGCATAATTAAACCACATTTTTCAGTATTTATTTGGTTTCTTTTCTTTAAGAGCTGTCCCTTTGCAACAGCCTTTGAAATTCTGTGAATGAACCACTTTTCTCAACCAGTCAATTTCTTTTGAAAAACACAATTTTTTCCTGCATGGAATTTATTTTGTTTCTGTATTTGTGACTAGTTTAATCTGGACTTCATGATCTTAAGGATCTTTTTCAACCTAAATGATTCTATGATTGCAGAAGACTCGGCTGGGATTAGCAACCAACTTCTACACCAAAAAGAACAGAGGCTCTAAACTGTGCTTAAAATTAACCTATTTTATCTGGCCCTTGGAAAGACATCTACACTGAAATACTTCAAGCACTCAGGGACAAGATCAGCATCCCACAAAAGGGTTACAGCTCACAGCTCACATTCTTAGACTGTGAGCCCATCATCACTTGTATGTAGGTCACAGGTTTCACCGAAGTTTCCACTCCTCTGCATGAACTGATCCCTTCAAAGAAGGGTGCACATGGACATGGGTGCACATGGAAATGGGTGCACATGGACACGTGCAGGACTGCAACAACAAACTAAAGGTAGCAGAGAGCAAACCCCGCAGACAAACAATTTAGCATAAATATGCAACAGATTTAGAAATAAATTCATCCTGATCTGGCCTATATTCATCGGTAATCTAGCAATTCAGAAAGCACTTCCAGCCCACTCGAAATGTTTCCAAATTCAGAATAAGTGAGGCAACTCTTGGAAGAAGCAGCAAGGAGCAATTCACATCTTTCTATGAGGTGAACTCATCCTTTCAACTAGTGATTTATTAGAAGTATTAAAGGCAAGCTATTAAAATCTCCACTCTCTGGATCTAAAACAAGATCATGTTCAGCAGATATTCCATATGCTCAAGAACTTAAATTCGTATAACCATCTATATATTATCAGAATTCTTGATAATTGTAACCATATCAACATGAAGTGAAGGGTTAAAAAGACCCAACAGGACAGCATATACATACAGCACTACCTTTTTCTTTTTGTTACTCTTGGGAAACAAAAAATACCACTCTCTCCATCCTTCAAGATACTGAAAGCTCATATTTCTCTTACATTCAAAAGAACAGACAAGACTTTCCTTGTCTTAAGAACCAGAGAAAAAGGAAATATTTATATGTATGTTGGAGATTCTTAGTGGTGTTTCCCAAAACTACTTTGAGAAATCACAGGTGCAAGGTTGACTACAATGCTGAGCTCCCATTTCCCAAGGCTTCCCAGCCTGAAGACAGAAAAAGGGATAAACCACCACGAAAAACAGAACTTGATGCCGTTCATACAGAACCCACACCAAACATCCTCCCACAAGGATTAGCTCACGTCCTCAGTGGGACGCAGGACATTTCCTTTTTCCTAAAGCCTCTCTGGTTTATTTCCACAGGGCATGGGATGCAATCCAGGTGTCTGCCTAAACTGTACTGCAGCACTGGCATGGTGAGCTGACCATGTGCCTCCCTCTGCTTTCACCAGGCAGCCTCCTGAAGTCAAGGCAACTTTTTGCAAAGTGTATCTTTGAGATACATCCGTGTTCTGCATATAAGGTGTCCGTGAAAAGAATGATTCCTCTGCTCTCTTGTCCCCCCATGCTTGGCTGCTCTTTTTTTCTGCAGGGCCTTACCAGAAGCTGACCTACGAGTCCAACAGCGCAGCTGCAAGGTCCAGGAACACTTTTCATTCCCTTTTTCCCATGAATTCCAGTGTATGATATAAGAAAGCACAGCCCTACAAGCCTACATCTGTGGGCAGTAGCACATGCTGCCCTCCTAAGGAAAAAGGCAGAGGGATCAATTATCAAGACATGACCGGGAGAGAGCCAAACTATTCCTACCTAAGGAGGAGTGAACCTACAGGGAGCCTCTTGATTCCTTCAGTAGACCACAGAGCAAGTCTCATGTCCAAGTAATAAATTAAGCTCTGCAGAAGAAGGGTTGCTTCAGACTCTGGGCGTGGTGTCAACTCCTCCTGGGTTAGGGAGAAGGGCCAACAGTCTCCACAGGTCTCAGAAACCAGAAGTGCTAAATACTTTGATTTAAAACCACTAATAATGAAACATATAAACCTTTTGAAACAAAAGCTTCAGGACTTACTTGCTGACACAATGCAGTTTCTTCCAAATGCTTGAAACAGTTACCAATGCTCTTTGGAATTAACCCACTTAATTAAAAGCAACAAATAAAAATTCTGATGTTATGACTTCTGATGATAAGTTCCCTATGCCTTCACATATATGGAAATACCTAAATTATGTGGCACATCAGTGCTTTCTTTAATACATAGATTTTGTTAAACAGCTGGTATCAAATGCATTTTCGATGCACAAGCTGAAGAGCAGATTTTCACCTTTAATGCTAAGAGAAAATTATAAACTCCAGTCTATAAAATGCTAATGAAATAATCAACTCAACATGGAAAATACTACGCATTCCAGTGACAAGGTAGGAATTATCTATAAAATGTCATATTCACTTTGAAAAGTTGCAACACCTGAAATCTGAGGACGCTAAAAACAATCCCAAGAGTCTCCTTTTTTTCTGAAGTATTATTTTCCTGCAAATGACACCTTAACCCAGCAGTGCTGTAAGAATCACAGGGAGCTGATGTCCCTCAGTGAGCAGCAGAGCAGGGATGCCACCAGGCCGAGCTGGCCGTGCCACTTCTCAGCCAACAGAGAGGCAGCCAGAAAGCCCCACCAGGGCCAGAGCACTCACCCCGCTCCCCAGAGCATCCAGCCTGCTCAGGCAGAATAATCGAGATATTTTATGTCAACAACATGACTCGGTAAGACTCTCACAGAGCAAGGAATCTCCACTGCAAAGTGTGTGCAGAGAGACCTTCCCTGTTTTACTGAAGCCACATGAAACCAGACCATCTGTCTACATCTGCAGCTTGCACATCACCTCTGCTTGATTTATTAACATATTGTGACACTGGCCACAGTTCTGGACAGCATATAACAACGTGCTAGATTATTCTGTAGTTATTACTATTACATATTTATTTACACTTAATTTCTGAGTTGGGATAAGAGTTTATTGCAGGGCATTTGTAATGACCAATTTCACTCTAGACAAAGGCAAATGATGCTTTTTAGAAGTATGTGAAACATTACTCAAATACTGCTGTGCCAAACAAGCTATAAAGTCTCTGGAGAAAGAAAAATTATAATTGTTTTCTTGCTATACCCTATCATGTGAATTAAGCTTTCTCACATTTGGTGCTTCGTCTTGATGAGTTTAAGTTCCAACAGCATGACAATAGGCACAAGTCCAATCTGAATAATAAAGGGTTTTGTTACTGTACTTCCATTTTTTATTTGTTAGGAGTCTGATCCTGATGCTATTTCATTCATTATTGTGAGTTTTACAATTTGATGGAAGCGGTTTATGTGAGTTTATACAGGAAACAGAAGATCCTTTTATGATTGAAAACAATGTATAACAATGTACACATTGTAAAAATGTGTAACATCTAGCAAACAATATCTGGTTGTACGGGGCCTAGAACGAGAGACCAGCCCCTTTCCAGCTGACTGAGAAAGTACCCAAGTGTTTCTGCTTCCTTTGTATTCTTGCAAATAGGGGCTGTTTGCAAGTTTTTTGGGACTTACTGTCAGAGGTTTTGGTACCTACGTGATTGGCTTGAAATGGCTTTGCACAGCCTCTTTCCGTTTGGGCCAGGGAAAGATGAGGAACCTCGTGCTGAACCAAGCAGCCTCCTCAGCCCTCACCTGCAGAGCAGCTCATAATGGAAACATGTCCTGGTTAAGCATTCACCACAGTCAGAGTAGATTCTAACTCAATTAGGTCCTTATAACTGAAAGACCTTTCATCCCGTGTGTGACAACTGACTGCTCCTGCATTAACCTTTTGGATATAAGAAAGTTTTAGGAGTGGCCCTTGACAAAGATGAATGAAAGCTTTGCTACTGGATTCAAGGCTGCATGAAACTATCTCAGTTTCAGGTTTTGGAAGAAGTACCAATCTCATTTTACACTAATGAAATAGACTGGCACATGGGGCCACATCTAAAACCACCAGCTGTCATATCAGAATGATTCCAGTAAGCATTACAATCTCACCTTCTGGCTTTTGGTTTTGAACATCCACGTCCATTCCCTCTAAAATTACTCTCAGTGTTAAAAAGCCACACAAATCTACAGTAAATCTAAAGGAAAATTTACCTGATGTCCCTGAGACTGGAAACACCAACTTTCACATATGCTGCCTCTGGGAACTGCACAATTACATCAATTGACATCTCTAAGTTCTCTCTTTAAAACATACTGAGGCACTGAGGCTTTGAATGGGCAGTTTGGAGCCCCACTGGACCTCTAAATGGCTGGGCAATAGTTTTAAAATATGTATTTGCCCAATGGAGTTATCAAGGTGTATAGTGGTAATATATATTTGCTACTCAGGCATGCACCACTAATAAAGTTTCTAATGAAAATATCTTTAATAAGTAATTTTGTTGTTAGGGTACAGGAGCCATTTCTCAAGCACTCAGCTACATCAGCTTTACTTGCAAAGTATCAGCCTTAAGAGTTTACCCACGTCTCTTGTTCAAAATAAGCTATGGTCTTGATTCTAGAGTATGCAATAGATCTTTTATTACGTGGATCTGTTATTTTGGAACCCAACTGGACATGGTCTTGGGTAGATCTGCTGAAGGTGACCCCAAATGAGTTGGGGAGTTGATCCAGACAATCTCCAGAGGTCCCTTCTGATATCAGCTGTTCTGTGATTTACAACTGCAGCTCCTGTTTGCTCTCAGATTTCCCCTAATGAGCAGGAGAAGCTTACACTTTGTATCCAAAAACCACCACCTTGCCCTGAGATCTTGCCAAAACCCCTCATGTATATTGTACTTCAGCATAAATACACATAACAATTACTTACATCTTCATACCACAGGATCTCAGTAATTTGTGATCATCCCATGCAATGTACCACAGAATATTAAACAACAAAACAGTCGAATTTCCAGTTTTAGTTTAAGTGCCTCAAATTAGGCAATAAAATTAATTCTAACATTTCTGAAACCACACAAGACTGACTGATGGAAATGCATTCACAGTTCCTCCAGACAGCAAGTCAGAACCATCTCTGCTGGGTATCATGTATGTTCTAACTCCCAGGGATTTTATCACCAATGCTTTTCTGTACCAAAACCTGCAAGCGCTGCTTTCCCAGCTGTTTGGACTTGATCTTAAATATCACAATATTTGGTATTTTTCTTTAAACTACAGACAAAAATAGGACAACCTCTAGGTCCATTTTTTATAGACTTCTCGATTTTCATGTGCACAATGTTTTTAAAAAGTAACTCCATTAAAGGACAAAATTTAGTATGTGAACAAAAATCCCTTCCCAAAATACAATCTTTGAGGCTTCATCATTTCAGTTCAGTGTTCGTGTTTTACAAGGCTTTAGTTTGACTGTGTATAAGACAACTAACTACATGGTAGAAGGTGGTGTAAAAGAAGCCTGAAGAAAAAAATTGTCTCTGGAAAAAGGAAAGAAACATAGTTTTTGTTCTGACAAGAAATTCTCTCCTTTTCTTTGCTGTGGTACACCGAGCAGGATCTACAGGACATGCACGGACACATACCCTAAATACTTTGCATGCCTTCCCCACCCTTCCAGCAGGAAGGCAGCTCTCCAACTCCTGAGCTCAGGCAAAGCCACACAGCTCTAATTCCTCGTGCACTCTGGATAAGGAGCACAGCACCGACAGGACAGCTCAGGATGCTGAATCTCCTTCGTGCATCTGCACACCTGCACATCCAGGCTGTCCCCCAGAGGGGCTCACGCAGACACATCTCCATCCTGTTCCTGAAACTTTCCACCCAGCAGTTCACCTAACATCATCTCCATGGATTCTCACTAACTGTATTCAATTTATAGGTTCAGCTTGTCAATTAAAACTTATTTTATATGTGTTACCATTTTGAATTGCTGAGTGCCTGTTCATCCCTAGAAACATACAAGGACTTGCAGGCAGCAAGTCTGATCTCTCTTCCTGTTTCCTTCTATCAAGAGACAAAGTTCATGGTCTGTCTTCAACTGTTTTTTTCTTTTTTAAAAAAAAAGCCTGATTTTCCATTTACATGTCTAAGGAGATAAGCAATGTCATTTTCCCAAATACTTACAGTTGTAGAGCAAAAAAATCTAGTGTGTGTTGAAAAACTTTAGACCAAACTAAACTCTGAAATCAGTTTCAGAATCATGATTTATCTCTTTTGTCCTTTAGGACAAAGAAGGTTGCAATGATCTGAGTGGGCTCCACATAGGACACATAAAAGACAGTATCTTTCCTTCATAAGGGGAGAAATACATAATTTTTGTATCTGTCAGTAATAAAATCAGGCATCTTCTCAGTTCTGAGGGTTTTCTTTACAGTAGGTAAATCCACTGAATTTAGGAGTTGCAACTGACTTGTATCTGTAACAACAAAATCAGCAACTCTACTGGTGAACTCACCTTCCATTCATTCCCATGTCCCTCAGTTCTCCTTTCCAACACACAGGGCTGTGCTGTTTCACAAGAGTTGCCGCCCGTTCTTTTTGCCTTTCCAGGAGCACAGACCATGAGCCAGCAGTACAAGCAGTCAGGCTTTCACATAACCCACAACATTTCCCGACACTTCAGTTAAATATATTTGAAAAGACATTGTTATAGAATTGGAGAAAATGTCAAATTGAAATGTTTTGAATCAGATTTGTTATAATACATATCTTTTGCTTTCCTTTTCTCCGAGCTAGATGAAACTTCTTTAAGTAACTCAAATATATCAGCATCATTGTTTTTTCCATTTTACCAGAGAAGTTACAGACTAAGCCTGGCCACCTTAGCTCTGTGCTTCTCTTGCACCAGCATGAAGACAGGCTTCCTGTACCAACCCAGCACATTTTATTTTTTTTTTTTTAATTGCACTTGACTCCCCATCCCTGTTGAAGAGGCAGCACAAAAAGGACGACTGTGTTTACGCAGATGTTTGAGTTTCAGCACTGATCCCTCCCACAGTGACCAAAGGCATCACTCTGGATGAGCTCCCAACAGCTTCTGTGCCTTGTCTGCAGATGTTGCTGGGAATTGCCATCCCACAGCACATCTCCCACAGAGGAGCAGCACCTTCCCTGGACACCAGCCACAGCAGGAGCCGGGGCCTGGCAGCTCTGCCACACACCCACGGAGCTCCACTTCCTCCAGAAGTCCAATTTTAGACTGAACTAGTAAAATTGGGATTTCTCAAATATTCCACAAACATTTTCAAATGCTAATAAAGACAAAAAATGCATCTATGTTATAATTTTAGTTTGGACAAGGAATTTGCCTTTGATACAAAACTCCCTACGAGATCCCTACCAACCATTGTTAATTCATACTGCCAAGCAATCCTTAAGCATGCAAATGGGATTTCTGCCAAATTACATTAATCTGGAAGCCACTCTCCTTCTGATAAATTCCATTTCGTTCGGGGGATCTAACAGCTAACCTAGAGAACACTATCCCAAAATGCATACACTGTAAATATGGGTCCTCAACGTTGGTTGCTTTCTCTACAAAAATTCATGTTCCCAGCGCATGGAAACAAAGCCAACATCATTATAGTATTGCTTTATGAAGGAATTACGCTGCGTTAAAATGAGGAACACAGCTCTACATTGAACTTCTTAGTATATTTCTTGGACTTTTTAAAACGGACATAGGAAAACAGGAAATTCCCATCACAGTTTGAATTTATAATTAAAAAAATTCCGAACTAATCCATCTTCAAACAATACCTAAGTTTTCAAATTGGAATCTTTGTTCTGCACAAAATTTTACATGCATTTAAGTAACATTAGCTGAAAATATATACATCTGTATTTTACCAATGACACATTCTTGTTAGATATGAAGGCCTGATTTCTAATGCTCATGAAAAAGGAAGTAAAATGAAAGAATGGTTGAAAAACTTTTACTCAGGTATTTTATGCAACAGATCATCACATAATCACTTGGATGATTGGATGGACTTGATGATCTCAAAGTTCTTTTCCAACCTACAAGATTCTGTGATTCTGCGAAAGTTGAAGACCCAAAACCTTTGCATCCTAAGGATAAATATTTTCCATGCCACAGAAATCTCGATCTATGAAGTTAAAAGAATATTAACATTTTTATTTTTTTAATGACTTCCTATGTCCCAAAATATCTTGCTGACCTGCCCCTTCAGTGCCTGCTTATTTGCACCAGCCCTGGGCTGGGATGTCTAACGCTTGGGAAGGAACTGCAGAATAGTTTCCTGTGCTCTGGGCTGATTAAAGACACAGACTGTGTTACATGAACTGTGGCCAAAGCCCAGTGAGGTACAGTAATGCAATTACTGCTGTTACTGAACTCTCACTACGAGGGATATAAGTGCAGGGGCCTCTTGGGAGGCAGACTTCCACAAAAAAGATTACCATGAATAATCCTAGAAAAAAGGTCCTTTAGGAAACAACAGATTACTTATTTGTCCTCAAGCCAGCTCCGTTTCAAAAACTGACAAGAGGCAATAGTCTCAGAAGCAACGGGCCTGATTGCAATTCACAAAAAAGATACACAGACCAATGAGTTCACAGCCAAACAGGAACATTAATGTAGTATCCCTTTGATAATAGCAGGACATGCCTATAATGCCCATGTTTTCACAACCACTTGAATCTTATCTCAAGAGATCCAATATCCCAGGCAGCAGAAAAATCCTTTTGAAACTTGGATTTGTTCTTAACAACACAGTCTTTTCTTCTTTGAAAACTTAACACCTGCTCTCCAATCTGTATTTGTAATTCGGGCCCCTGGCCTGCGTGGCTCTGCTTTAACAGAGAGCGCAGGGATCGCCTCTGGCGTGTACAAGAATATCAATCTTGCTAATATGATTAGAAGCAGCTGTGAAGACAAATGTATACAGATTTGAAGCTGTCTGTGGTGTAGGTGCAGGTACCAGTTGCCAACATACACAAATCCTCAGGCCATTGTATTTTCCCTGCAGTTGATGCCCGTGCTAACTAGATAGAGAACATATGCTGCTTTCCCTTGGCCTTCCAAATTCAATATCCAGCACTAACTGTGACCAATAGCCAATATAAACAGGTGGTCTGATCAGCAAAATTGCCACTTTCATGTGAATGCAATAAATATTTCAATAAGTAATCATGCAATAAGTATTTATTGAAATGTCAGGCTAAATTATTGCAAATGGCAATAATTTAGTGAATAATTCAATAATTTAAATGCTGCAATAAACACCTTAATATGTATTGCAGTACAGTTTCATAAATCATAAACCGACCAACATTTAGAATATATTATATGTGCTATACAAACATGCAGCACCTCCTTTATATACAAACACTACACAAGCTTGCATACACATCATTAAATAGTGGGGAAGGATTTACCAGGGTATAAGTAAGACTAACTGCTTAGGTTTAGACACATGGTTTTAAAAATCTGTTTAGTTCAGTGAACTAAAAAATATATTTCAGTTCCGACTACTGGTAATTGTTTGTCTCTTTGTAAACACTCCTGTCATGAAAATGAATCTCAAGTAAAAAGATTTATTAGAGACACACTTCATCAGAATTAATATCAACATGTAAAAATAAAAGTAAAAATTAATTTGTGCAAACAGTTTTGCATGCATGCATTAGGCAGCATCCATAGAACTTGACAAGTCAGATAGCCTGATTTTAAATTTCAAAGTATTTTTTAATGCCTTGACCATATTTTTGTAACGATTTGAATTTTGCAGGTCTTCAACGTCAACCCACCACTCTTATTATTTCATTTGGAAACCAACATGTGTTGTCCTCAAGTGCTGAAGTAATTTTCTGTGGCAGCAGCAGCAAAAATACAGAATTACTGCTCCTATTGGATAAGCCAGAGCTGACTTCACAGAACAGTGTGTATCAGAAAAAAGGGCCAAAAGCAATCCTGTATGAAAAGATCATTCCTATCCCCAAAATTTCCTGAGGAGTAATGCTAAATGTGAGCTGGAGGTTTAGCTCTTGCTCCGGGCTCTGCAGTGAGGGCAGGCACAGTTTCACGTACAGCACCAGGATCCCATTTCCTCTGTCTCAGCCCGCAGGGGCTGATGCCAAGCGTGTTTACTGATGAATTCCCCACATGAACAAGATTTTCAACCTAAACACAAGCCACTAATACTTCATACAGCTGGGGTTTGTTCTCCCTATAGAATGCATTAAGAAATGTTCTGTTTTGCTGCAACTGTAAACCAGGTAATGGTGAAATGCACTTGTGCTGGGATGGACAAACATGCAGGAAGCTGGGCCTGCCCACTTTACCTTTGGGAATGAGCAACACATTGCACATTAGCTCCAGGATGTGCCTTTGGGTTTGAAACAGGGCAGACTAAGAGATTGTCCATATAAAAGAAGGATAAATCAGAGAGAAAGGGGAAAGAAGAAATTCAATATACCAAGCAAAAAGTAATCCTTGTTGCTCTGCAGTATCAGATCTAACCATAGTGCTAGAAAACCAACATCCAAAAAAAAAGCTTATAAACAGTCACTAGAAAAAGCCAGATTCTTTTAAAGTCTCAGACTCAGTTATTCTTTTCATAAATGATGAAAGAAATAACTAGACTTTCCTTCTAATTATTTTTAAGCTAAACATAGATGGTATAAGTGACAGTCAGCCATAAACATCTGAAAATACTGTAACAACTATCCAATAAAGGATTAAGAATGTTCAGTAAAGCTGATATGGGTTTTGGATTAAGATCAAAATTAAAACCAAGCCCAGAACGTAACCAATTAAACAAAAAAGCAAACACTTAACAGCAAGATTGTTAAATAATTGAAAACCCTCTCAAGGAGAATTAAGACCATTGAAACTCAGAAAACCAAATTCTAAACACATAATGAAACTAAGGATAGACAAACTAGGCTAATCAGAAAGCCTTTTTTGACTCTTTTCCCTACTAACACTCTATATGTTCACTGAGATAAAATCAATGGATTTTTATTCTGCATTTGGCTGCTGAGATCCAGGTGAGATGAATGGACAAACACTGGGAATCGTGTTCTCTCTCATGCTCTGGGAACTCCATGGCAACAGCTGCTCCTGTGGTGAGAAGCAGCAGCCCTGCAGCAGAGCAGATCATCTTCTCAAACACGCTGGGCTTGCTCTAAGGAGGAAACGGGGTGTAAAAAGGATCCTCCTCTTCTGACCTGCTCTAACTGCCAATCCTGGCTGTATCAGGATTGTAGGTGGCCCAGCAGAGCCAGCCACGTTCCTGAATCAAATTCCATCATCTACACCACAACCGGATTTGCCAGTCTGTGCGCAGACAGATGTAATCGTGCTGTATAAAACCAGAGAAATAGGAAACTGGCTGGTATTTCTGCTTTCCCAAGACAGTTTCTGTTAAGAATCAGGCTTTTCTTCTATTCAAATGACTTGGCCGTGTGCAAGAATCTCTTTGATATATTGTATTTTATATATTGTATTTTCAGCATCTTTTTCAAACTAGTTACAAATACAGTGGAGCCATTCAACTGATATTCTTCCCAGTTTTTCAAAATCTTTCCTCACAATATGTTTGTTTTGCTGAAAATGAAGAGAGGGATGTCAAAATCATTTTCACTTCCTCGTTTCACTTCAATGCTGAAACATCTTATTATACTGAAAACTAAAATAATTTTAATCCTAATAACATTACAATTTTATATATATTTAATTTTTGACAATACTGATCTCAAACAATTTCATACTTTAAAATGTTTTGTATTCCTGGAAAATGTTCCCATTTTCAGTTTTTGTTCGAAGTTGGAATGAACACAAGTAGTCAAAATGTTAACACTGCAACAACACAATGTAACCCCCTCCCTAAGACACACAGAACAGACAAACAATAAAGTTACATTACAACTCATGCGACTTTTTACATAAACAACGACCTGCTGTTTGTTTAAGGATGCTTTGGCTCTTGTCAGTAATGTTAAAGCATCTCATATGCATGGCAGAAAACCCACGAGACACTGAGGGCATTTGAAACTGAATTTTACAGTCAGGATCTGGACACAGAAAGATTAACTAACTTTCTCACTGCTAGATAGGAAAGCTGTGCGAGCCTGAAATGCAGTTCTGCATCCCACCCTGCCTCCCCTGAGGATCCCAGTGCCTTCTGCCACACCCCCATCAGTCCCAGTGCTCTGAGCTCAGGGCCAGCAGCGCTGCTCTGCCTTTCACCAGATCTGCATTTGGTGCATTATTTATAATTTTACTACTTCAGTTGATCAAAGTAATGGACTAGATGTTGACTTTTTAGATGTTTTGGCAGCATAGTTGGAGGAACTTGAAATTATTAAGCAGATGTTCTGCGCCATAACTGGGGGCTTGCTTTGCTCTAATGAGATACAGTATTTGTTACAATGAAGGAAATTGCTCGTGGATTTGCTATAATGCATTTCACATACACTGGGTTACATTTATACTGCAGCAATGAAAAGAAAATACAGTAAAAGTCTACATTACTTTTCAGATCTGATGATGTCACCAGATTCATATTATTACATCTGAAAAAAGATCAAGCTCAACTTTTTGAGGTCTGTTTCTGTTTTTGTACTTGATATTCACCTCAGTGGTGAAATGGGTCCAAACAGTTAGCTCTTTGTGATCTGTCTCCAGAGGAATCACTGTGCTATTCCAGCAGAACCAACCAGAGTGGGTTGCACCTCAGTGTTTTTAGGCCTCTGACCAAAATTATTCAGAAGCAGATCTCCTCCCTTTGTGGATATATGAGCAAATTTAATGCACAATTTCTCTGGCTCTTTCAAATTCGATTTTAAATTTGTGGTGTTTGGATTTAAATTCAGATTTATACAGTGCAATATGGAAAGCAAATTAACAAATTCACAAGTCGACTCAGTGGACAAATGCCAGAGATTTGTATCAATCTTGGTGTAAAAGCAAGGACTGATCCAGAAAAATATTAACAAGAATTGTCTGTCCTTTGTAAAAGACCTCAAACTGTGGCTTAGATATTTATTATGCACCGTGCTTATAAAACTTCCAAGATGTCTAATGGAAACAGCACACAATAGAAGCCAGTTCTGCTTTTCATTTTATATACTACCACTGGGAATCTCTTTCTTCTGATGTTCATCCATATTATAAGTTTTTTCTTCACAGTGGGTAAGAGTTTCCTTGCTTTGAAAACAGAAATTCATCATAACAAGAAGGAATATTGAGCATATATAAATGCCAGTCTAACTACTTATACTGTCTAAATTGGCAAAATCTTTTTAATTCCCTTCATAACACTCAGCACTACCAAGTAACTCCATCAAAACACTAACAGAACACTCCAGAGACACAGAAGTGCCAATACTTAATTAATAACGTGCAACACAGGCACCCACACTCATATTAATATGTAGTCTCATTTTTTCTAGCAAACAGTAACATCAGTGAGAGCTGTGAACTCTGCTCCTTTGAAAGCCTGCGAGATGAAGTTGGAAATTGTCAATCTGAGGGCATTTAAAGGAATGCCACATTAAAAAATACACTGTAATAGTTAATCCTTTTGACCCCTCTGTAGTAGTTCATCTTTACAACCTCTCATCCCTTCCCCCACTCTTAAAATCCTGCAGAATGACTTCAGACTGAGCCTCAGCTCAGCGAGTCTCAGGCCTGAGCTGCAGCCACAGGGACTCACCTTGGCTTTCCTACACCACAGAACACCGAGTGTTCTCCCTCACAGCCCTCAGACAGTGGGTTTATCAGAGTAAGAGGCTAAAGCAAATGACCTTTACCTGCATTTGTCACAGGCCAAAGCAGGGACACCAGCAATTAGCACATTTCCAGGGTCAGTTCATGTGAGGCAGAACTCACAGGCACGGCTGAACCTCCAGCAGCAGGTGCTGGGACAGCTGTCGCCCGCGCAGCCTTCTAAGAAGAAATGTTTTGTATTCTTATCAAGAGCTTTCTCACACTCTAAGTATCAACAAGTGGTTTGTTTCATATTTTCATGGAGGAGGAGAGAGTTGACAGACCGTTGACCTGGCCATTAGGCGAGAGAGGTGGCGACTCTCACCTCCAATCCATGGATCCCTTTGGAGTTCTATAAAATGTGAAAGATGTAAATAAAGTTCCTCTTTTCCGGCACAACTCAGCGTGTGGAGGCAATCCTTTGCTGTCACCACCACCACAGACAGCCCTGCAGCAGCACCCCCGGCACCCCTGGAAATGGCCACACCTGCAACTGGGGCCTCACCCGAGGCAGCCTGGAGCTCTCGCTTTGGGCAAGAATTGCTCAAGCTTCAAGTGCCCTACACCATGTTTAAATGTCAAATACCAATAAGACACCAACGAGGAAAACACAGCAGCAGCAGCCTTGCCAGATCTGAAACCTAACATCTTCCAGACTTCAGCAGGCTCCCTACAATTTTCAACCAGCCACAGCTTCTGACTTGTGACCTTGCACCACACTGCTGTTGGTAACTATGACCAAACTCAAAACTTAGTTTCAAAACTGAGAAGTATTTAGAATGCTAATCATGTAAAATTCACAAATTTTAGTGGAAGCAGAACTTGTATATCTACCCTTTCAGTATATGTAGGTGTTAATTTCTAAAACCCATATTATGCCATAGAAATGATATTAAGAAAATAGGATTTTACACCTAAATCTTCTGGAAAGTGCAAGTTCTACTACTGAGAGTATGCATAACGAATTTTTGAGTACACAAATGGAAACTGTGAACATAAATGTTTAGATTCACATTTGACTCTCTCTGAAGTTATTGCTTTCTTTCATATTAGCTAAGACTGGAACAGGCTCAAAATGAACAAACTATAAGTGAAAAGTATCTTAATATGTAATTCTTTCAATATACTGTAACATACTTAGAAGAAATCAATCTTCCAAAGTAGATGGGAAAGAGTCTCTATTTACTAGGACCCCTTTTATAGTTTATTTCTCCATTTCTCCATTACTTCAGTGTTTGGAGCTTTTTAGAACTAGAAATATACGTGCTATTTTCACTTTTTAGGATAACAGTCAATACTTTAAAAGTTCAGTAGAATAAATGTTTCACTTCTAGCCACCATTTTAAATACTCAGGAACACATACAGTAAAACAAAAGACAGACATTTTGGAGAGGGGTAAAGAAGGAAAGTACTTTGGTCTCTGATATGATCCTAAAGCCCTTCTCTGTGTACTTGTAATTTGTTCACAGGATGAAAGAAGAGTCTGAATCCCATGTTTATGTCACTGTTTTCTGGGTCCCTGCTCATACACCCACCCAAGAGAACCATCCCAGACTCAGCAACAGCTCCCTGAACCTTTGAGCAGAGGCTGCAGGTGCACTCTTTGAACTCATCATTTTTCAAAAAACCTGTGAAAATTTCTACTGAGTTCCTGAGCCTCCATGGAATTATGTACATACCAATTCTCTGAAAACAAAGAAATCTGGGTATTATCAGCCTACAAAAAAAGTTTTTTAGGATCAGACCTCAGCTCTGTTCACTTTTTTAGTTACATGTGGAATTTTCTTCTAAATTACCTCATCCAAGAGCCATTGAAGCGAATGGGAAAAACTCATGCTGACCTGAACAATTCTTATACCATTAGGACCTATAAAAAATTATATTTATATTGCTTTTCTTTAACTTCAGCTTTTCTTTAACTTCAGCAGCAACTTGACTGGGAGCTCTGCAGCCTGCTACACACACAGCACCACATTAGGACAACTGCTCTTGGCTGGAATAGATAATGTGAAAGCTTTTCTGAAATCAAACAGATGGAAAATACTACAAAACTATTTAAAACCTTTTGAAATGCATAATTGAATCAACAAGAACTATTTCCACACATTAACTGAGGCAAAGATAGCGTATTCACTTGATTTTTAAAACTGCAAATTGTAAAAGAAATGTGTTGAATTGTACAAGAAATGTATTAAATAAGTATTTCATGCATTTAACAACAAAAATGGAACGTCTTGATAATCCTTTGCTTAACTGCTGTGCTGTTTATTCAATATTCCCCAAAGTTAATGCATAACATGTTAAAATGATTACACAGTCTTGACCTTGCAGCTCCAGGCTATTTCATAAATTTGGGAGATAGGGCAGGATCACTGGGGCTCATGCAAGCAGTGCACACCTGCAAAACACCGTGAACCCCAAGCTTCCCCCCATTCTTGTCATCGTACTACAACAAATGGTTGTGCAGATCTGTGGACAAGGTCTCCTAGGACTACAAACATGGAACTCATACAAAATAGTTTCCTTGTGAAGCTGTAAAATACATCTGCTCAGAGCATCTGATCCTGCATGGCTCTGCTACAAAAGGAATCTATAACCAAACAGAACAGATTTAGGAGAATTCAGACTAATACTCATTTTTTGCATTCCCAAAGAGGTGTAGGAATAAGGACAGGATGCCCTCTTTTCATTGGTGTTTCGCTATAAAGAATTCAAAGGAAGTAAAAATGTTGATTCAACAGCAAAGACAAATTTTTTTCAGTGCAATTTTGTCTCTGAAGTTTAATGGAGGATTTTCCCATGGACAGTAGGAGTCGACAGACGACACCAGCAAACAAGACTCAGGCATGGCAAAGCAAGTACTCCTTACACAGGCACAGTGACTTGGGCACAGTAACCACCCACCACAGAGAGGCAGAAATAACACAGCCAAGATCTTCATCTGTCCCCGTTCTCTCCCTTGTCTTGCCAAACCAAACATACAAAAGATTGGGTGCTACAAAATGAAACGGAGATTCCAAAAGGTTTTTTTGATCCTCCCACTGGGTAGGACTGTAGGTTACCACACAACCTTTGGGAGAACTGACAGAAAAGAGGAATCAGCATTATCTTTATTCCTTATTCATACACAGCAGAGGTTTTGCTGCTGAGAAACCTGCGCTTGATCCAAAATGGAGGACTCAGAAAAGAGGGAGACCATTCCCCTGGAATTGCCAGGGCAGGTTAAATCCTTAGGGTATGTTAATTTAAAGCAACCTTGCTCTATGCTGATTTTCATTCCTGGATAATCACATCCATAACCACACCCTTGACCCCTAGTAGGCCTCTGTTTCTAGGGTATTCTCTTGCTCATTTTAACACAACTCAGACTGCTCCCCAAATCAAAGGGATCCAAATCCTCAGCTGGCCACTTGCAGCAAGTTTTAGGCTGCTCTGCACAGCCACTGGACACAATGAAGCTATGAAAGAAGCTCAGACAGACAGGGATTGGTACAGATTGATTACATGAGCTCATATATTGTTGACTCATGTAGCCCTGCTTATTACAGACTTTGCCTGACAGCCAAGTCAGACATAGAGAAAGTTATGATAAAGCAACTAAGTACTTGAAACCAATAGCTTGTGTTTTGTGGATCAAAGCATTCCATTGATTTCATTTTATGGCGTGGAGGTGTTTGTTTTTAATTAATTTCTGAATATTGGATGTCTGCATCATTTCAAGGGACACTAATAGGTAAACCAGACAAATTTTATCAAAATATCTGTACCACTCACTACCACACATGCTTTGCAAATACTAAATCTTCCATCTACATTCTGTTCTAGCCTAAGAATCTTCAGTACCACACAATCTGGATACAATTTTGTTTCTACATCTGAGCCCGAAAGCCACGACATCTATCCTTAACTTTCTGCTCCAACCAAAAGAAGTAAAAAGTGTGCTTTGACATGATAGCATAATTCTTCCTCGGACACTTCCCCAACTCACAATTACTGTGACGGGACAGGTCAGATGCTCTAAAATACCCCAGTAAATACCGGTCAGCTGGACACAGAGGGCAGTGTCTCTCTTACAGCAAACCTAGGCTACTTTTATCTAAGGCCTGTCAGAATAGGACAGCTATGGCCTGTCTGCTCATCTTCTTTCACTTTCCTGTCTTACAAATATATTCTGTTTAAATGGTTTATCTTCCATTGTGCTTCAGAGTGTCTTGAATTTCTAGCTGAATGGTAACATTTGATGGATGTAATGTCCCATTTTCCTAAAGGCACTAACAACCATTTCCAATTCTTGAGGCTCATCCAGGTGTCCATCTATGAAAGCCCATTTCTTGCTCTCACCACTCTTAACCCACTTTCCCCTCCAAACAGCAAGTAGAAAAGTGAGGAAATTAAAGTATGCACAATGAATTAGAAACATTACATGTGCTGCATGTGATCTATTACACGGAAATGGCTCATTTCAGTCATCAGAGTATGGTGGGCCCTGCTTAAAAAAGTACACTTAAAAATACATATGCATTATTGATTATTGTAACAAACCACAGAATCAAAGGTAAAAGCCAGGCTCTAATAACACTAAGCTTCTTACAAATGCAAATCAAAATATGTTTAATAATAAAATGATACAGAAAGAATAACTATAAAAGGTAAGTTGCCATGTGGAAGCACTAGGTTTCCATACACATAAATATCGCAGCATTTTTTTATTAAAGCTTTCTATAGAAGTAGTTACATATTTCAGTAATACACAGGATATTTACAATTTCCAGGTCAAGCTCAACACAACAGATGTTCAGGAAGCAGATTTATAGATGAAGTCAAAGAAATGCCTCAGATACTTCACCACAACCATTCTTTTAAAACTGCAAACTTCCATCTGCTTTCTCTTGTGATCCATTCATAAACCAGCAATAAATAAAGGGGAAAACAGAGACATGGTATAAGTGAACTTCTTGTTCTGCATTTGAATAAATTCTAGTCTCATAAGTGAGCAGTATTCCAAAAACATTTCAGTTAAAAGTGAAATAGAATTTTCAGTAATGTGTGAAAAATGGATACTTCACTGCCGCACAAAGGATTTCCACTAAGCCTGAAGGAACTCAGAGATCATATTCCATCAGAATTCAAGGGGAATTTTATGCCTGTAGTGCCTAAGCTTTTGTCAGTAATTACAGGTTTATGCTTCAGGATGCCTTGTATCCATCGTTATGGAAGTAGGCACTGTTTGAGTTGTAACTAATCAATAAATAGAAACACCGTCCACTCCTTACATTTCAAGTCTCCCAAAAATGTCTGATTCCTCATTGATCAATCTGTCTGCCTACAGCATTTCACATGAAACAGGAGAAGCAAAAAAAAAAAGTCTTAGAAAATAAAGTGTTTGCAATTAAAGGACATGCACTGTAAAGAACAACTAACCACAGAATGGAATAGAAGCAATCAAGAAGATCTCTAACAGGTGGAGGCAAAAGAGAAGCAGAGAAGTATGGTCTGCTGCAATGAGAAATGAAGACTTCAAGCAGCTGCCTCATTGAATATAATACCTTGCAGCTGGGTGAACTGCAGCACAGCTGGATTATTTCTAGAGATACTGTGTATAGATTCCCTGTATACATGTATATATACATATACAGTTTCAGGATATATGTATATCTGTATGCTCACTAACTAGAAGTAAATTACTTGAGAAAGTGTAAATAAAACAGTAAGATGACTTCTTGTCCTCTGGGTGAAAACATTAGGTTGTCCAAGTATTGCACACAAAGCTGAGAGGATGTAGTTCAGCACAGCCTCTCCTGAGCCCCAAGGAACTGGCAGTCACAGACCAGGGAAGGCCAGGCATTAATGAACCGGGACTTGGTTACCTTTGGGTCTCAAGGACTGCACTGCCAAGGATCACAGGCATCCAGGAAACACACCAGGGCCCACCTTCCTGACCATACACAACAATCAATTCTTGGAGTGCTCTAAACTTAAGTTCCACTTCCAGTTAACCTAAACAGATGATACATTAGGTTTCTCCATACATATCAACCTTCACAGTGTTTCTAGAATGGTTTCATACTAAGATGTGATGAGCTCCAGCAATGGACACCGAATGAATCCTTGCTCTAATAATATGCATATAAACAATACATATCTATAATTTGTTTATAAACATATCTCTTATAAACAATTCTAAGAGAAGAAAAAAAATCCACACTAAACCACTGAAAAAAAGCATAATATATCCAGGCCTGGCCTTGGAACAGCTTTCTGCTGTTCCATCGCTGAATGGAAAATACACCACAAAACATCTTATTGATGAGACTTTGGAAGTGAATAAATGATCTCCTCTCAAGCCCTTAGATCCTTGTACGCACAAAGTCCAGGCAACTGAGCCACAACCTTGCAAACCTGAAGCATCAGCACAACTGCTCTGTGCCTACAGCTGAGTGTCCAGGATCCATAAGCAGCTTCTGCATTGTCCTGGTAACTGCACTCCCTGTACCTCCTCTCTGAAACCAGCCCCATCTGACTCCTGGAGACTCCAAGTGCTTGATGCTACTTGCACCTCTCAGCACCTGAGCAAGATTTTAAAGAGATCTTAGTCTTTTCTTCAATTTTGTAATTACTTACATCATAATAATCAGACCTCATTCAGTGTCTTCAGTGTCATCAATTGCCAGCAGGCTCGAGAAGTTTCTTAGCAACTTAACATCTCAAGTTGGGCCACTACGTTTTGGTCTGTTAGAAGAAGCTGTTTTTTCATTCAAAATGAGTGAAAACTGTTATTACAAATCCATCAAGAAAAAAAACACAAATCAATAAATGCAGCAGCTTTGCATTACTCTTCAGTCTCCATCTTAATACCCAAACTGATTCAGACTAAATCTTACATGCCTCTTGTCTGACACAAAGTATTGAAGCTGCAGTATTTACTAGACACTCGTGGAAGCTATAAATTTCATTTTCTTCAGGGCTTTTATTTATCCCAGCTGTAGAGGCAGACATCTCTAGCTAGAAGCCAGGTTAGTAGAAGATATTTTAAGACAAAAGGGAACTGATAAGTGATTTTACAGCATGTACAGATTTACCTGTACAGTGAGTTCTCCTCTGAACACACACAGGCTTCAGATGGAGTATTGACATGAGTGTCATTTTAGAGAAAAGAGTACCATTGAAGTTCAGCATGAAAAACCATACTGACCAAATATCCTTTCATTCATTCAATGCTTGGATTCTGACACATTTCAAGTAAAGAAAAGCCAGCTGAAACTGCCTCCTTGCCTGTCACAAGGCTGGGTGCTGATTCCTGACCTTGTCAGCCTCTTTTGCCCCAGGTGATTTTGAATCCCTCTTTGTGGTGCCCATCAGTAGTTAGGTTTGACAACAACGATACTGGGGGACACTGGGGACACATCTTCCCCCCCACAAAAAATGCAGCAGTGACATCAGTGCCATTTGACACACCCTGCTTTCAGCTACAGGAATTTTCAGTTGCAACTCAGCCTGACTCCAGCTCTGCTCCCAGGAGCAATGTGCTGCTACAGGCTCTGTGACAACTCCTGTCCCTCAGCACCAGAGAACAGACAGGTCTCAGGAGGCAGCCAGGCCTGGCAGTGAGCAGGAATGGAAGAAAGGCTGCCAGGCCTGGCAGAGGTGCTGCTGGCTGCCCGAGCAGGTGAAGGTGCAGGCCTGGCACAGCCCCGGAGCAGCAGCGGGAGCGGGGCCTCTCTGTGTGCTGTGCTCCAGCCCTGGCTGCCAGCAGCGAGCTCCTGAAACTGCTCCCGAGATCTGAGCGTGGCTCTGTTCCTAGAAACCCGCCCGCCTTCATCCAGCTTTTCAAGCCAAAGACATCTTGCCTCTACCAAGTGGAACTAAATCATGTGTACAGACACCACTGTGATGATCCCCGAGCCACGTCCCTGCTCCTGCTATTGCCTCCGGAGCCAACATCCAGCCAGCCGTAACACAGGCCACAGCTGCACATGTAAAATCACGCACACGTCGGGAACAGCCAGGATTCCGGGGAAATAAACGTCCTGCCCTGCAAACAAGTGCAGTCACCTGAAAGGGGAGCTCTGAAACTAGAGCCGATTTAGTTACAACAGAAAGCAAACCAAAACATCATTTGGAGGGAATGCTTGGTCAAGTATGCATTTTAGAAAACTCACCATTAAAAATTCACTGTAAAATAACAAAAACAAACAAAAAATTAACAGAACTATTTCCATTTAAACTTAGTATTTTCTTTACTTTGAGGGAAGAGCCCCAGTATCTGTCAGGGGTAAATCACATCTGACTTTCAGTGGACCAAGCTCTGATTTACAAAAAAATTTTTTTTTTTCTCCAAGAAAATGAAATTGTTCAAACTTTGCGGTATTTTTTCTTTGTAATTTCCTTCACTTAGAAGGAATAAAAAAAGCCAGGTCCCCAAAGAATACATTTTTAGCTCTTTCGAGTTTTCCACACTTGGGGGGCAGTCCTGACTGGTCACCATTCTGAAGAGCACCCTGGTCAGTAAAGCCCAGCATCCCTGCAGGACCCTGCAGAGAGCAGAGCTCACAGCGCCTGTGCCTGCACAGGTGTAACTCTACCTGCTGGAACAGAAACCCAGGGCTGGGACTGCTGCTTAAAAGGCTGTTTATTACATGTACCTGGCTGACATTTTCAAACAGAAGTCAAAGCAAGAGGGTCTGCAGCTGACAAGGATTTTTTGCAGCTGCTGATTTGAAAATACTGCATTTGATGATGGATTTTGGATGCACAAGACTATCCAGGTATCCTCCTGAAGACAAAATATCAGGCACGGGTTCTCCTGGAGGGGACTTCATTGCATCTTTAACCTTACAGAGAATTTCTGACAGAAAAGTCTGCAGCTGTCTCCCTCCTTTCAACAGATGCAGCCATTCTTCGCTAAGGAGAGACTCCTGTGGCCAGATCCCCACAGAGTTACCCTTTTCAATCAACCATCAGGTTCTCTCCTTTCCAAAGATTCTTCTATCCAGCCATCAAAAGGTTATGAATTTTCCTTCACAATTAGAAATTAAAAGTTAACTGAACTTAAGATTTCAAATTAAAGAGCTCAATTATCAGTATGATTAAAACATTATTTCTGTAGAGTTAAACTTCCTTACAGGTTTTATGGTTATGTCACTGTGATGTTTTCCCTCTGCCATAACTGGGTCCTTCTTCTCAAATCCTGCCCTTAAAGTCATCATGTGCTATTGGTTGTCCCACACAAACTAGGTTTTTTCATTAAATATTCTAAATTCATAGGGTTTATAGTCCCTCTAATGTGACTTTTTTAATAAAGACAAAAGTTTATGTTGGAGCAGCAGCAGATAAAATGGGTTAGAAATGCAGCTGCACCAATCTGAACAAGGAAGAAATAAAAATGTGCATGTTTTTTAAAAATAACAATAATCACACTTAACTCACCAGCAAGACAGTGCTGTGAATTACAGTTTAACTGCCCTTATTGATCCAGTATAAACATTAGGAGCAAGCTGTGCTATGCAGGGGAGGGAAAAAGAAATGATCATGGCATGTTCTAGATCCCCTGATTCATCTTTCCTGGCAAAAGATAGAGTGAGTCAAAGCTGCTGTGTAGGAAGCAAGGAGAGGGAGGTGGGCTGAGCTGGCTCAGCATTGGCTGGGTCTTCTCAACTGGGGTGTGAAAAGGGATGCAACAATGCTAATACATCTCAACTGGGGTGTGGAAAGGGATGCATCAAAGCTAATATATCTTATCTGAGGTGTAAAAAGGGGTGCATCAAAGCTAATACATCGTAAATCTTCAGGGCCACCTTGCAGGAGCCACGCTGTGCAGAACCTGCCCTCAGCCCTGTGCTTGTGGAGGTACCTGGCTCCTTGCTCTGCCCAAGTGCGTGGTACAAAGGGCCGGAGCTGGACAGCTCAGAAATTCCTTCTGGGCAACTTCACAAAGCCAAAGATGGCTTTAACTAGAAACACAGCACACACTGAATGTTCATAATTGGAGATAAAGAGGTGCAGCTCTGCCAGGCTTCACGATGCCCACAATAGATAAGACGAGGACTGAGACACGGCTACATTAGAAATAAACATTATCAGATCTAACTGGGTGTCAGATACAGACCTACCTTCATCCGCACTGACTCATGTTCAGCTGTAAAAACAGGTAACATCAGCTGTGGAACAAAGCTGCCTGATGGCTCCCACTAAGTAAAAATCACATCTGCTTTTCCAAAACACAATCTGTATAATAATGCAAAACCAAGTTGTTTTCCCTTACCTTCTGCAAAAGGCTCCCATTCATAAAATCGACCCATAAATGGCTTGTTATTGTATGATGCACACTGTACCTCTCTAATATTCCTGCTGCTTTCAGGACACGTCTGTTTAGATTAAAAAAAAAAAAAAAAAAAAAATTAAAATAAAAACAAAATTTTTTTTTCTTTCCTTTTTAATAACTTTTCNNNNAATTTCTGCTGCTTTTAAGGCACGGCTGTTTTAAATAAAAAAAAAAAAAAAAAAAAAAAAAAAGCATTATAATCAACAGCAAAGTTATTTTTGCTTTCCTATTAATGAACTTTAGCAGGTTAGTGAAGGCATTGCAAAATTCTAATCCAGATGAATGATATAAACTTCAGGAGACCTCTTTAAAACAGGTCACAAGCTGTGCTGTTAAGTAACAGTATCAAAAGTGGCTGTTAAGGAAACTAATTTGTGAAGTTAATGGAGCAACAGTTCTAATAAAAAAAAAAAAAAGTAAAGCTTTTATTGAGCTGTCATTTTCCTCAGCAACAGCACAACATTTCATGATAAATTCAATATTAGATTAGAATTACTTCCTTTTCACAACAGCTTCACATTTTTCATCATTAACTTTTTGGGCTCAGATTCAACTGAGTTGAAACACTCAATGTACATGCTTCCATAAATTATTAAAAGTTGACCACAGCAGCTTCTTACTCTCATCCTATGCTTCCATACCATATTTCCACTTTTTCTTTTGTATTTCTACATGCTGCTATTCCAGTCTCTGCATGACTTTGCATTTTAACTTATGCCTTCAGATCCTGAGCTCTTGCAACTGAGGAGTTGGTATAGGAGTTTTGCAACTAAAGAGCTGCCTCTATAGAAGCACGTGTGCACACACAGGTACTGAGGCAGGGCAGGTTTTAAAGCTGAATCCTGTAAAGGATTCTTCAGGTCATCCTTCCTTAGGTCATCTGCAATGCACACCTTTGGCAGACCAGCCTTGTTTGCGTGTGAAGTAGATTCCAAAAGCAAATACAAGTTAAATACTTAATGACTTTGCTCTGCCTGAATTCTCACATTACTGCAGTTACAGCAGAAGATTACTCTGTGTGTGGGCACATACAAAGGGGAGAAAGACTTCTACCAAATGCAGGGGGTTGATTCAAACAATTTCTATGCCTGGAAAAAATAGACAAGCCTTGGGCACAGATGCATTTTTTTTGCATAGCCTTTAGATAATAAAAATGACTACTAAAAATACTATTCAAAAACAGTAGAAATCACATGAAGTACTCGACTAGAACAGCAGAGTATTTTTTCTATATGACAGATTTCAAGGGAAAGCTATAGGTAACATTTTTTGAAAACAGCATGGCTAAATAACTGTGTTTTCAAAGGGAACAGAAGAGAATCACTAAGAACAACTCTTGCTGCAACTGCAAGTCAATTCTCTTATGTCTGTATAGCAGGAAAGATTGGTTGTCTGCTGGGGAAGCCAGGCACATCAGAGGTCCCAGAGGAGTTCTTGCTTTGTATCCACCATCTCCATAAGAAGATGCTTGTAAATGGATCAAAGAGATGTGAAAGTCAAGAGTTTTCAAGTGGGCTATAAACTGTACCAAAGACATGCCCAGGGGAAGGTTCATGGACGGTTTTATCTTCTATGAAAATCATGGTAACAAATCTTCTAGAATAAACACTGTTTCTGGCCAAGCAGCCGTCTGTGCTTCTTCGCCCACCCTTCTGAGATCTCCAAGTACATGCAAATACTGCTTTCCTCAACAAACCCTCTAATTTAAAAAAAAAAAAAAAAGCTTTCCCTGAAAATAGGACCATGAACCACCACACTGTAAGGGTGGCACCATGGGACCAAAAGCCTTCCTAGTGCCAAATGCAGAAAGTAAAGCTATATTCCCACAACTGAAGCACAGCTCCTTCCATGTGTGGCACAGCAACGCAGAATATTTATTCACCACAACTGCCAACCAAGGCAATTTTTCACGGAAGCCAATTATTGCACATATCCTAAAGGTGAAGGGACAAAACCTGAGCTGGCATAAATTAAGGTTACTACACTAAATTACAGCAGAACAAACATCAATTTGCACCAGCCAAGAAGTCAGCCTGAGGAGTTTCTTTCTGGAATGCTTTTCCCATTTTTTTGGCACACATTTTCTACCAGCCTATTGTGAAGTTTAGTTGTTTCTTGTTTTTCCTTTTCTGACCCTTGAGCTCACTCACGCTCTCGTGTACCAGTATTTCTGGCTCATAAACCATTTCCTGTACACCCTGCTCATACCAACTGCAGGCAATGTATGAGTAAAAATATCAAAATATTCACTACTGTTGCCAACAAATAGTGACACCCACCCCTTCTAAGATCCTTTCCATATAGCTACATTTTCTGTTTTTAAACTTACTGACAGTTGCCCACAAGAGACCTCAGTGCTTTAAAGCAGGACAAAGGACAGACAAATACACCAAACTCCGTGGGGATCAAGCAAAAATCAGAAGAACAGGCTAACTCAGAATGTCACTGCTACTTTAGAAACACCAACTCAGTTGCCTTTCCTTCATTTCATTCATCAAGGTTTAATCACAATATAAAATTTTGAGGAAAAAAATGAGGAACCTGGTCTGCAAAAACACTTTGCTTTGTTCCTTTACACAGATTACATTCATTTCTACTTTCAATGTCCTCTAAAATATTCTTTAGCTATGAAGTACAAGAAGGCAAAATTAGTACAGTCCATGAATCACTAAGGCTTAAGAGTTGCATTATACTCTACATATACACTAGTTAACATCTATGCACCATTTACTAACCCCACCTAAATTGTTAATGCACAGCTGAATGCAATGACAGTTTTATGCAGCCTAAAGCTCAGCCTCCCTGAAAATGAAATCCTTGAGCCTTTCTCAGAAGACCTAAGAGTGCCAGGTGCTTTCTCTTGGCCTCTGTGGCTTTTTAGCACTTTTGTAGGGAGAAAACCACTAAAATGAAAAAGAATGACTCTGTACATTTAAAAGTGAAGATGCAGTACAGGGGTTCCTGTAGATCCTCATTTTTTATTTATTCCCCGAGAGTACAAGCTATTTTTACACTTCAATTTAATTACTATTTCTGTCATATTGTCATTTTTAGCTCGACTAAAACTCCTAAAATACAGCAACAAGCATGTGTGCTGAGAAGATGGCAAGCCCAAGGACAGCTCCTACGTCGAGTGTGTAACAGCTGTCCCCTGCAGAGCTCACCCTTCACTCCCAGCTGCCCCAGCACTGGGAGGTGGCTGAGGAGCACCCCTGGGCTGCAGCACCCCTGGGCTGCAGCACCCCTGCCCAGCCGTGCCCAGCACAGATCCCTGCCCGCTCCACCGGCCAAGGGCAATGTGCTGGAACAGGCAGGCACCTTGGCATGTCTGCAGGTGAAGAATGTTCTTCTGGCTAAGCCAGACTGCTAGGATTTAAACAGCCCAGATCTCTTTCCAAAATTTCCCAGAGACTTTTGGAATGAACTTTGCTAAAGTATTTAACTTACTGTGTGATTCTCCCTCGGTTTCGCCTCAGTGATGTGAGGGCATTAAAATTGTGCTGCCTGCTAGAGACTTGAAAACAGTTTTTTGGTAAACAAAATGCTGACTTTGATTCCAGGTTTTGTTAATGACAGATCTGGAATTTCTTTTTTTTTTCCTCAAAAACTTTATCTTGTGATTACTGAGGGAGTTATCTCAGGTTTTTCATAGGAGTTTTGATATAGAAAACAGGATGGCCTCTTTGGATGTTTGTAAAAAAAGAAAATCTTCTTTTTAAACCAGGTCTAGGCAGGCCAAAGCAGCCAAAAATATACTTTGCGTCTACTAAGATAAATCTCATATTCCTTTGTGTAGAGGCAGATATAAATTGTCTAGAAATATATACTCTCTGCTGGGAGAAGGATTTTTAATTACTGTTCTTTCAGTTGTGCACTGTAAAATTAGATACAGCACCTAGAATGCATAATTTTGTGTTTTTAGATGATGTTTCTCCTACTTAAAATATGCTGCTCAGACAACACAATGATGTCAATTTAGCACGTGGGGCTGCATTCAGCAAAGTGCTGGATACTGATATTCTCACCCAGGATGAGGCGTTTCAGAGCTGCCCCTGCTGCATTTGCATGCAGCTGTTTCAAGGAGGACACCTTGGCCAACTTCTCCTCCGGTGCTTCCAGAATGTGAGTAAATTACCAGCAGTAGCACAGCACTGGGTGATTTTTGCCCCAATTTCAGCCTTCTGATTTGTTTTTCATTTCTGTAACAGGAGTTCCCATGTTTTCAAGTATCAACAAATGGTTTGTTTTCGTATTTTCATAGAAGAGGAGAGAGTTGACAGACTGTTGGTCTGACCAGTGTGTTGGAGGGGTGGCAGCTTCACCCTCCAATCCACTGATCCCTTTAGAATTCTATAAAATGTCAAAGATGTAAATAAACCTTCCTTCTTTTCCAGCACGACTCAGCGTGTAAGTGCAGTTCTTCCCTGTCTCCTATTCCCACAGGTGACGAGGGAGGCAGCACTAAAGGCTGAATTTTAGAAGTACCCCTTTGTCTTGTGGGACCTCAGGCCAGACTTCTCGAAATGCACTGTACCTCCTGTTGATAGAAACTTTGTACTTTGGAAACAGTAGCTTTATTTATGCCTCAGTTTCTTCTTAAATATGCAAGTATGAAAGTAGTCTGAGGGACAGCAACACACAGTATTTTCTTTGTCATGTACTATTAGTTTTCTTAAAATGAGCTGCTAGTACAGTTAAGACTGTAAAACAAAGAAACCACCCTGCTAGCTTCTTAGCTTTTGGTTAACATTTGAAAAGCACACTTTTTAACAAATCCTTGACACTTGATTTAATTAAAGAAGTGCTGGCAAAACACCAGAAAATGATCAGTCTGCCAGCAGATGTGGGCTCACATCTGCCATTAGCAAAGCTGTGTCAAAGCTCAAAGCTGCGCTGAGATAACACACTTCTGGAAATATGTAAGGGGCCGGTTTGGTCCTGAAACCACCTCCACAGGCAATTAAAACATTGACTAAGATTTCTGGCAATGTTTCATTCTTATGACCTACAGTAACTGGCAAATGCTTTTTCCGAGGCCCCACATCCCTTCTTGATTCTCCACGCTCAGACATAATTCATAATTAATATCTTCTCTGTGTGCAATACTACGTGTTCAATTAAGTCCAAATAATCTAGTTGTTACTCTTGTTTTCATTTTTGTAGTGGTTCTATATAATCATATTAATCCTTTGGCATCCCAAAGGATAAACACATCTCCAAAGAAAAATAATTCAAATACTTGTTTCTGAAACAGTAATCTGAAGAGTGTTCTTTCCTTTGCAGAGCTTGCTCTTAAATATATAGCGTCCTTCAAAATCCGTAGTCTATGAACTCCAGTTCTTGACACAACAAGCCACCACATCTGCAGCGAACTTTGAACTTCTGCTCTGAGCTGCTGGTGTCTTGTTTCTCCTGAAACCTACAGAAGTTCCAAGTCCATGTAAGAAAGTGGAGTGTGGGGTCCTTCAAATGTTAATTTTCCAGCTAAGCTGTTTGTCTTTGCATAGCCAAGGACCGTGCTTGCCCCATAGCTACTACCTCAAATCAAGGAAATCTAGTTTTGTCCAGCTGAACACACACTGAAAGAGAGCAACGACCCATTTAAAATCCTGGAGACTCTCTTATTTCCCCAACAGATCTAATTTTATAAAATGGTAAAAGAACATAAAGACAAGTGTCTGCCAACTAAAAAAAAAAATATATATATAAGGCATATTAAATATGTCTAGATATCTGTGGCGCAAAATACCAGACACAATTCAAACGGAACCGATGCTCCTGAAAAACCAAAATGTGCAAGAAACTTTAAAATGCATGTGAAGAACAGCTCTGCAGTAAAATAGTGCTAGCCAGCTCTGGTTACAGCGCACAGCCACAGACAGTGCACTGTAAACGTCTGGCCTGACATGCAATGAGAATTTCCATCTGGGAATGCAGCGGTATCTGCACAAGTTTATGAGGAAGGAGCACCTGTACTGGCAGACTCTGCACTGCCTCAAGCCATGAATTTACACCTCGGTGTCTGCTGCGATGGAGACAAGCAGAGTAATGACAGTCACTGAAAACTCAATTGTGCTTTCCCCTAACCACACATTCCAGGCCATGCAGGGTCCATGGCAGCAAGAGCGGGTTGCAGCCTTTCTCTTCCCCCTCACTCCTTTCAAGGGCTGCCTGTCACAGATGGTGAAGACCTTAGAGGTATGCACAACACAAAATCATTGTATTTCTACCCAAATCCCCTCCAGGTAGCAATGGGCTTGTGTTTGGATGGAGGAAGATGGGCCCTGGCAGAGCTCCGGGGTGCCTGCCTTCCTGAGCTATCCGCTGGCTGCCACGGGCACGGGCCAGGGAACTGCTGCCCTCTCAGCCTGCAACTCCAGAACCCTTTTTTTTCCATTAATGACTTCAGTTTTGCAACAAGAAGGTCCTCTGAATTTAACTAGAAAAGTCTTTGAAGCGTTACCCAAACCTGATCTTGATTAACTGCAATCCATCAGACACATAAGGCATTAATGCATAATGTGGCTAGTGCATTTATTACTGCTTTACGTTTTTCCATTCTGTAGCACTTTACATCTGAAAATGCAGTCTGTCTAATAATGGGGAAGAAAGCTCAACCAAACAGATGGAAAAAGAAGTACTTCTGCTTAACTTCACAGGTTTGTGGCTTTTTTCTTTTTAAATCCTCACTGACAGATCCATCTGATTAAACTGAAATAGCTTACTTTATTTCAGATTTACAGCAACTTGTAAAAGGTTCAAGTCCAGCTTTGGTTTTAAATAAAATGTTAGTCACTCATCCATCCCACACAAAGCATCTCCAATGATCTAATGTGCATGACTGGAAACGTTTGGAACTACTACTTTAGGAGGGGCTAATCAAGGAGCTATAATAGGAAAATTAACAGTACATTTCCTCAGCAATACCAAAAATGTGTCAAGAAAATACTCCAGGTTTTGTTTAATGCTGAAGTTTTACAAATACTATTCCAAAAAAACCCAAGCAACCAACCAACCAACAAATTCTGAGAAACAATAATTGGTTTCTTTAAGATGGAAGTTGAGCAATTAGAAAATGGAAGGCAAATACTGGAAACAGACCGTGCTGGAACAGAGTATTATCTGGTGTAAAGTGATACACAATATGTCCTGAAGGTCAGGCCTATTTCAATTCACACCGTGAACTGAAGACTGTTCACAGTCTTTTTTGATCCCACAAAGACCAGATGACTAGTCTTTTTAAAGTTGGGGGTTTTTTTAATATAGTTACTATTTTACTGCCCCAAATTTCTTTTAGTACCCAGGCCCCTGAACAAAGAGCTACTTCAGTATCGAGATTGGAGTTTACACAGAATATTCTTTCTATGCAAGCAAGTATCAAAAGCTTGCCATTTGCAGCAGAAATCATAACTGCTTTGTACAGCTGCTGTTCCAAGTCTCAGCAGTGCTATCAAAATCCTACAGATACAAAAATCCCTCCAATCAAATACCTGTTTATAGAAACACTACATAGTGCTCCAGGTGCCTAAACTGCATGCTATTGCCTCATTTAACGGGAAATCAATGGAAAGCTATTGCCATGTCACACAATCTGGTTCAAAGTCTGAAGAGTGCCTTAAAGTGGAAGCCTTTAGCTTCATCATCTTGCACTGTCTCTCATCTGTCTACATTATTCAAATACACCTGCAAAATGGAACATGTTTTATTAGTCCTTCTCAGAAAATGGGAGGTTTATGTACTAAGAACAGTTGCTTTCACATACTTGCAGTAGCCTTCTTTATACTAGAAATATCAGGCACTCCAAAACTCTCTCTGAAAGGCACCATCAATATCAGCTATGAAAGACCCTGAGAGAAACCCATCTTTAGTGACGTCTACAGGCTTCAAGCAAAGTTGATGTATCTACTCCTCAGAGTTTGTAGAAAATTATGTCACTGTGATAAAACAACTACTCTAGGGTTTCCAGCAGTATTTCATTACATTTTTCAGAAGTATTGTTCTTGGAGCTGCCTGTTCTTTCTGGGGAGCAGTTTTCATGTGACTCTCATTCTAGCAGCTTCTGCAGTGGGCAGGAGTAATCCTCCAGCAGTTTTCTCTCTGAAAGCCCAATCAACTTCAATGGAAACTCAATTGCATGCATTCCATTTAAATGAATGGTCTTTGTGTGGGAGGAGGCACCACCTGAATGGTTCCGGCAGGAGGACTAAAAGTTTAAGGAAGTTTCTGATTGGCATTACCACGATAATCTACTTTTTAATTAAAAATTCATATTGCAGCAGTAATCACAATATTTTCAGAGAACAAGTTGTCCTCTAAGTAACAACCAGGCAACAGAAATGTCAATGTGGTGTTACATGGGAGAGAAACATACAGGCAAATGTACAGCTGTTACTACAACCAGGGGGAATTCGAAATAAGTTTGTTGGGACAATTTATTTTGTTCATTTTTGTTAAAAAAAAAAAAAA
>VYZR01024867.1:0-13802 GCA_013400675.1 Oxylabes madagascariensis
TTTGGTGTACAACAGCAATACCAAGCCACCTCTGCAGCCAAACCACAGTCAGCCCTCATTGCAGTGGGAGACCTCCCCTAAATAAGAATAAACTTTCCGGGTCAGAGGGGATGGCTGAGTGCTCAGCTGCACAGCCTTGGCAATTCCTGCTGCTGTTGAGAATCATAACTTAGGAAATGAAGCTCCACTTCCCAAAGCTGGAGCTGCTCCTGGTGAGCTCCCAGAATATCTTTGGTTGTTAATGTGATGCACCCATGAAATAGAAATTTGAGCTAAAATATTAATGTTTCTTTTCATTGTAAAAAAAATATCCCAGCACTGTGTGTCCTGAAGAGGTCCCTGGGATTCTGGAAAACCAGGAATTCTGGTAGAGTTTAGATGTTGTTGGTTCTCTGTCTCAACCTAAACCTCTTTAATATTTATCCTTGCAGCCTATTCAGATTATCAACAGCACCATTGAAATGGTGAAGCCAGGGAAGCTCCCCAGTGGCAAGACAGAAATTCCCTTCGAATTCCCGCTGCAAATGAAGGGCAACAAAGTCCTGTACGAGACATATCATGGAGTCTTTGTCAATATCCAGGTGAGGAGGTCCTGTCTGGAGAGAAAATGGGAAGTTTCATCTGCACAATGTCTTCTAAAGCAGCTCTTAATCCATGGAAATTGAGGATGAGGTTTGGTGATGTTTTCTTTTCACACTGACTGAGCCTTCCACCTTTTATCCAGTAAATCTTTAAGGAATGATGGCACAAACAAGATCTTTTACCTGCAATACCTCAGCAGAACAGCTGTAACCTGAATTTGATCCATCCTGATGTTGTAGGCAACTGTTTCCATTCCCTTCCTGAAAAAATCCAGCACCACAGTGTGGTTATATTCGTATTAAATTTGTGTAATTTCATAAGGAAAACTCCAAGTGTTGAGAGCAGCACAGATCAGGAATTGTTTGCTTTGCTGGGGTGAGAAGCAGTAACATTCCCTGCCCAGATCTCTGTGGAATTCCTGCTTGGACACAGTCTTGAAGAAACACAGTTTTGAAATTTGATTTTTTTGGGTTAAAAATTGCCTTATCATAGATGGGTTGGTTGGTTTGGGCGATTTTTGGTGGTTTTTTTAGAGGGTAAGTCTTTCTTCAGCCATCTCCTGAAGGTAGATTCGGTGTTAGACAATGAAGTTTTATGTCACTGGAATGAAAAAAAAAAACAACCTAATAAACCAAATCGCCCCCCAGCAGCCTGTCAGAAGTAGCTAAAAGAAAATGATCCCTTCTTTTTTTTTTTGTCTGTGTTTGGATGCTTTTTAAAGCCTTTCCATTTATTTGCTCACTTTTGGCTTCTTCCCTCATGTAACAGCTGTTGTTTGTGGTATGGATGTCAAAAATGGTGCAGCACTGGTTGAGTTGCTTCCCATATCCCAAATAACTTGCTGTGATCCATCAGTCAGTTTGAGGTGCACTTTAATGAGGAATATTTGTTTTATTTTGTCATTCCTTCTCTCCTCTGTGTAGCTTTTCTTGGACAAAATACCATTAAAATTTAATAATTTAAATTTCAGCCAGACTTTGAGAGTCCTGCTCTCCTGAAGAGGGAATTGTAACACTGAGGTGCTGGTTAAGAGACACGTCCTAAACCTCTGGGCAGTTTCATTGAGCCTCTCTTTCTTGATTTAGGGATTAATTGTGGGTTCAGGTCTCTGTTCTGATGCAGGAATCTTTAATCAGACACTGCTGGGGGGTTGTGGCCATGAACCAGAAGTGAAGAACCCAAATCCCTGGTCTGAGGGAGGAATTAAAAATCAAACAAAACAAAAAAAAACCCATCCCAACAAATTCCCTGTCCTGTAAGGACACTGAGAGGCTTTGTTGGAGATGCTGAAGTGTAGGATTTCTGGGATAACCAAATTCTTACTCTTTTTCATCCACTGGTTTATGGATCTCATTTTAGGGGAGCAAATTGGAAGCAAATTCACCTCCTTGCCTGATTTTAGTGCTGCTTTGAGCTCAGCTGTGTGGCTGAAGCTCCCCACGAAATATCCCAACAACTCTTCCCACTGTGAATTCAATCCCACAAGAAAATCAAAATCTGTGAATACATCACAGTGATGATCCCTTAAACCAAAACAGGGTGAAAAATCACCCATAACTGCATGTAACACCAACAACACTCTGCACAGAGGCAGAAGGGAGGTGAAAAGTTGGGAAAGAGGGAGGAAATCTGAATTAAAGCTCTTCTTTTTCCCGTGTCACCCATGCCCCCAGTACACCCTGCGCTGTGACATGAGACGTTCCCTGCTGGCAAAGGACCTGACCAAGACTTGTGAATTCATTGTCCACTCCCTGGTGAGCATGGCTTCTGTTCATTTTGCAATTAATTTTTTAAATTGATTTTTTTTCCCCCCACTTCACTTTAAGGGAAAAATGCCTCACCCAAATAAACCCATGGAAATTGTGGTAGTGACACGAGGGATTACAGAAGTGTAGAATCAGAATATCCTGAGTTGGAAGAGACCCCAAAAATCATCAAACCCAACTCCTGGCCCTGCACAGGACACCCCAAAATCCCACCCTGTGCCTGAGACCTTGGTCCAAAATGTTGGAGTAAAGGAAATCTGCCCCAAAACAAAACCACCCCAAAGAGCTGTTGCTCCTGATTAGAAAAACCCATCCCCCTCTTTAATTTTAAAGGACAAAGAGGAGTTGGATTTTCAGATGTTTTTACAGTGCCCTGAGTTTATTCTCTTATTCATCCTTTGAGTTCTGAGACAATGGGGTGGTCACATAAATGTGATGTCATTTTTCCAAACACTGTTTTAAATTATCCCAGGAGTTCTCAGCCAAAGATTCCAGGCTCCCACAACCCTGGAAATGGGAGTTGGGTGGTGAAAATATCTGATTTCTGTTCTTCAGATGAGGAGTTCTGATTTAGAGCCCTGACTCAAAAGTGTCACAGCTGGGTCTGCATCAAGGTGGAAATCATGGAACCTTCAGGGTGGGAGAGATCTTCAGGATGATCCAAACCCCAAACCATGTCCCATCCAGACTCCTGAACACTTCCAGTCTCCACCACCTCCCTGAGCAACTCATTCCAAGCCTGATTCCTGCAGGGAAAACTTATTTCTAATCCTAATCCTTGTGGGAGGAGGTTGGACTCCCAGAACATGCTTTGCTGGTTGTTACAGAAGTTCCTGTATTGGATTTGGGGTTGGTTTAGATTGAGCTGTGCCTGTCCAGAGCAGCTGAGCAGAGGATGAAATGTCCCTTTTTCCATTGGTAACTTGCTGGAACATCCTGCTTCTATCATTCCTTTGAACTTAACAGGACAGTAAATATCAAAATCCTTTGTGTTACTCAGGACTTGTGGTGGAAATGTTATTTTAGTTCTAAATGCCTTTTTAAAAGATTTAGTTTGGTGTTACAAACAAGTTTCCTGTTCGTAAGATTTCAATGTTTTCTGCGATATCTGATGCTACATTTTATTGGTCCATTATTACATTTATAAGTGAGCCACACTTGTCAGAGGAGTGACAAATCACATCTCCTGCAGTTTCCCTGGGTTTATTTCTTGTTCCCACTACAGCACTTGTGAGCTCACCAGTCACTAAATCATGAATCCCTCAGTCAGGGTGAATTAATGAGGTTTTACTGAACATATAATTCTCACTGTCAGTGCTCAATGTACTGTTTCCCTTCAGCTTATTCTGTGCCAGAATTTGTCATTTTGGGAAAATGCAGCCAATCTTTTGCTAATCTCTCCCATCTTGCAGCTGGGCAGCAGCAGCTGTTTTGAATTCTTGAGCAGTGAGGGCAGATCCTCACTCAGAGTTCCAGATCAGCCCCTTGCTGGTGGAGAACAAGAATTTATAGAGCAGATTTGAAGCAATGGACACAAGTTCATTCAGAATCTTCCCTCCCCAAATTGAATAATGAAAGGAAACATTCCAAGGGACAAGTAAAATGAACTTTTTTGTACATACAGAAATGTGAAATAGAACATTTTTTGCCTCTCTGCTTCAGATGGGGAAGATATTCCTGCTTTTCCAGGTGGTTTAGGGCAGCCAGCTGTTGTGATTTTTAATATTCTATGTTTTGGGGATCAGATTTCAGTTTAACCCTTCCATTCCCTGCAGTCACAGAAAGGGAAGCTGCTGCCGAGCCCTGTGGACTTCACCATTACTCCTGAAACTCTGCAAAATGTTAAAGAGGTAAAAGGATTTTCTTATTATTTTAAGTGTAAAGTCTGTGTGGTTTTGAGTCGGACCAGAGGAGTGATTAATTCCTGCCTTTTAGATAATCTGCTCTTTCTTTTTTATTTTTCCAATTTCTTTTTCACTTTTATAAGCAATCAAGTGATTCTGCCTCATCTCTTGCACTGTGGGGACCAGTGGAAGGTGGAACTTTGCTCAGGAGTGGTTAAATATTTTTATCCCTTTCCTGAGTGAAAAATGGGAGTGGAGCAAGGGGAAAACATTCTATACCATGGACAGCCAAGAGCCTTGAAAAATGTGTGTTTTGAGCCTTGGTTATGCCTTTTTTTACAGCCCTCTGTGGCTTTGGGAAGCCTCAAGGAGGGCAGACTTAGATGGGATATTGGAATGAATTGTTCATTCCCAGAGAAGCTGTGGCTGCTCCTGCATCCCTGGAAGTGTCCAAGGTTGGACACTGGGGCTTGGAGCAGCCTGGGACAGTGGAATGTGTCCCCACCTCCTTCAGCACACGGCTCCAGCCCCTGGATGAATTCCAACAGCCAAGTTCTGTCAGTTCTTCCCAGGAAAAGTCCATCCATGGGATGGATGGAGGAGCAGGAAGAATGCATGTCAAGGGAGAAGATAGTAGGAGAAATCCTGGTACAGAGTGAAAGAGATAAATTTAAGCTGCATGAAGAATTTTTGACCTCTTGAGTTCTCAACTTCAGAACTTTGGGGGAATTTCCTACTTGTTTTAATAATTTCCCATAAGGTGTTTTTTTTTTTCTTAGTCTGCTCTTTACAGTGGCATCTTTTTCTCCTCCTTCCAACCTTTTCAGAGAGCCTCCCTTCCCAAATTCCTGATCAGAGGGCACCTGAACTCCACCAACTGTGTGATCACGCAGCCGCTGACGGGGGAGCTGGTGGTGGAGAGCGCTGAGGCGGCCGTCAAGAGCATCGAGCTGCAGCTCGTGCGTGTGGAGACCTGTGGTGAGCCCATCCCTGGGAATCTGTCTTGGTTTGGAAAGACAGGTGTCTGCCAGGGAAAAGCTGGAGCTTCCCTTGCAATGGAGAATGTAAACCCCCTCCCTCTAAATTACTACAATTTTGAAATAAAGGGGCTTTCAGGCAAAGATATGGGAATAGGAATAACAGTTCTTTACTAAGAATATTAAAAATGTAGTAGTACAAAAAAGCAAGCAAACAAAAAAGAAAACACTGACAGAGTCAGAACACAACCTGACACCCTGTTGGTCAGGGTGTTGGCAGCAGTCCAATCAAGCCCTCCTGCAGTGACAGAAGTGGTTCTATTGGAGAAGAGATGATCCCGTTGAAGGGTCCAGTGGTGGCAAGATGGGTCCGTCCTTCCTCTGGGAATGCAGTGCAAACAGGCTGTGCTGCTGTTCTGAAGCTCAGCTTTTATCCAGGTAGGAATGCTGGGCTCCTCCCCCTGGGTGGAGCATCTCCCAATGGGATGATGGAATTGTATCGGTCATGCAGTGAGCCTCGATGGCCCATGAACAGCAGATATCCCCTGGAGGGAGGATGGGTCCTGGAAGGGATAAAGAACACTGCCCCAGCTGGGTTTAACAGCTGCCCATTAACAGAAGACACCCGCTCCCTCCTCACCCCAGAGGAATGGGTTAAAGAAAAACACCTCTATTATCAACAGATGATAAGAGAATATGAATTTTTCCTTACATTTTGCATGGCAAACCAAGACACTGGCAAGGGCAGGGAATAGGCTGCAGGGAATTCCCTGCGTCCCTTCACATGGGATGGGCAGTGTTATAGTTACAAGAAGATACAGTTTATTGTACCCTTGATTTCAGGAAAAGTTCTATCATTCGTTACAATTTCTGCTGTTTTGTCTTCCATCGATAACACAGAAGAGTCAGTAACAATTCTGCATCGTGGCTGTTAATGGTTGTGAGCTGTTTCAGTGTTTTTCTGTGTTTTATCTCAAGGTCATGAGTACATGACTGTTTAGAAAGGTGTTATCTCAACTTCCTAAGCTGATTAGTGCTGATATATTCATTACATGATGTGAATTTGTTAATTTTTTGTATTTATAGTTGACTTCTTACATGCTTTAACATCTCTTTTCTAATTAGCCAAAAGACACGTGTCATTTCAAGATCCTTTTATTTTCTAGCTGCTTAAGCAGCTCTTAATTGCTATTGTTAAGAGCCTTGTTTTAAAAATGTATTAAATGACATCACTCCAGTTTAGAGCCGGAGCCTGTTTAATTTTTAAATTAAACAATACTTAAACTCCATATGGATAAATTTTGGCTAAAGGAAATCTTAAACTACTTTAACTTAATAAAACTTACATATAACAGAATTTTAAGTTAACAGAATGTAAATCTAATATAACTTAAACTTAACAGAACTTAAAAGTAACATCACCTAAATTTAACAACACTTAAACTTAACAAAACTTAATGTAAACTTAAAAGGGCCTAAACTTAACAGAACTTAAAACAACATAATTTAAACTGAGCAATACTTAAACTGAAACAGGGAACAGCATGAAAGAGAGGCCAGAGCATTGAGGCCTTGCAGGGTTTGCACTTTGGAGGAACAGCCCTGATGTTAATTTAAATTATCCCTGTGATCCTTAACTCTGGGAAAACTTGCAGGGTGTTTTTCCCCTTAATCCTGGTGTATCTCCATTGTAAATTTTGGCTGCTGCTTTCTCTCATCTCCCCCCATTTCCCTCCTTGTGGGTTTGTTATCTTCTTTTCTTCTTAGAGCCAGGATTAAATGCTCAGGAGCTGCAGTTTTCGTGTTCGGACTCAGATGTTTATTAATTCTTATCTATGTTACAGTCTCACAAGTTGTGAGTTCTAGCTAGCAAGGTGAAAAATGGCTCTGTCTCTATCTCTTCCAAGGTCTTTTAAGCATAAATTGTCTAATTATTAGATGACACCTAAATTATTTTTACTTTTAACCCAATAACCAACCACCCGTGGTCCACAATGCGGATTTTTTCACCCAGTTATAATACACCACCCAAACCCATGAAGAAGAACTTAGCCTACACCCTAAAACCTCCATCTTGCTTTATATATATTACTGTATGCTAAAGCCTTAAATTCTAAGTTTTCCACCCTGTGATATCACACACTGCTATTCAAACTCCACACCCACAATCCCAGTGCTGTCACTCAATTTTGGGAGCCTCCTCCACGGCCTCAGGTCAGTGCAGTGTTTGCTTGGGGGTCAGTGCCTGTCAGCACAGAAAGTCTGGAATTCTCAGTGCCCACGGTTCCACCACCTCCTCTCTCTCCGTGCCCAGGGTGTGCTGAGGGCTACGCCAGGGACGCCACGGAGATCCAGAACATCCAGATCGCCGACGGCGACGTCTGCAGGGGCCTCCCCATCCCCATCCACATGGTGTTCCCCAGGCTCTTCACCTGCCCCACCTTGGAAACAACCAACTTCAAAGTGGGTGAGTGGGGAGGCATTTTCCTGGGGGAGGAGTGGCCACATTGATTCCCTTGTGACGGGCAGGTGAGGGGAACAGTGCTGCAGGAAGAGCCCAGGACATCCCTCTGCTTCCCTGAACCTGAATCCTGCTCATTTCAGACTGAGAAAACACAGCCCAAATACTTGAACACAAACAGCTGTGCAGCCACTAAGTTACTCCTAATAAAATTCCATGATGAGGGGACAGGAGAAGCAGTGGAATGCAGGTCACGTGATTAAACACTTGAGGAATAGTCCAAGAATAAAATTCCTCCTTTTCCTCACCAGTGAGAATCCCTCTTTTCCATTTCTTCTTTTTGTTTCCCACTCTCCTGCTGAAAGCCCTGGAAGCAACAAGGTTGGTCAGGGTGTGACTTCTCTTATCTGCACCACACGCTCGTCCCTGCTGGTTGTTGTCAAAATCCAGTACTTTTATTAACAAAATCAGGGTTTTCCTCATTTGTTCCAGTAAGTACTGCAAGAATCCATTTAGCTGGTTTATATTTCTTCCCTTCATCCTGCTGAAATGTTGGCACAATCTCTGTGATTTTCCCCAAAATAATAATGTTCTTTTTTTTTTCTTTTTTGCCATTTTAATCTCTTCACTAGCAATTTGCTGTGAGAATTTGAATTTGATTTCTGCTTCCCTTCATTTATTAACTCTGCTTGGCTTTTTGTTCTGTCTCTATTTAGGATTGATTAATGATCTGATACTGATTTTGGCTTTGAAGGACACAATGGAATATCTAAGAGTAGATTTTCCTCTGGAATTTTTGTTTGCCAGTTTGCAGGCCTGTTGTATTCCAGTGTTTCATTTCCAAAGGCTGTTACATGCTGGGAACCAGGCAATGGGGCTGTCCTGGAATTCTCCCATTCCATGCTTTAAACACCTATCTTGGTGGAGGTGTCTTCCCCAAAACATTTTGTTCTTTGATGTCTGAACCCTCTTTTCCAGAGGATTGTTTGTCATAATACATCAGTGAGAAAAACAATCCAGAGGAATCCCAACAATTAAAACAAAGCAGGATTTTCTAGGAATGATCCAAGGGCTAGGATGCCTGGGTGAGGTTCTGCCTGGAATGTCTCTTGCCTCATCTTGCAGCTAGGATTCAGTTTTCCTGTGAAATGGAAGTAGGAGTGCTGCTAGGATTTAACTTTCCTGTGGAATTCAAGTAGGATTGCTGCTAGGATTCAGCTTCTCATGGAATTCTCTCTCTTTTTTCCCTTTCTCCCAGAGTTTGAAGTGAACATCGTGGTGCTTCTGCACGACGACCACCTCATCACAGAGAATTTCCCCCTGAAGCTCTGCAGGATGTGAACACCCAGAGGAGAAGCAGGGAAGGATTTCCTGGGAATTCCTCAGAGGGAAAGTGGAACTTTATCCATGCCCGACTTCAGCTGGAGCCTCTTCACTTCCTTCTTCCTGTGGGCACTTCTTGTGCTTTCACTTCCCTGGTGACCTGGCCAAGACTTTGCCTCTCTACAACCATGTTTTCCCTTATTTTTCCTCAGGCAAATCCTGAAGGAATCATTCCGTAGCTTTCTACAGCTTGTAGAAGTATGTAGCAAGTTTCTCTCTTGATTTCATTTTGTAATACTTGTTCCAAAGTCCTTTGAAGACCCCTTAAACCTCATCAATCCCATTATAGCCATACTGGGAGGGTATGGGAACTGTGCTAGGATGGGAAATAAGGTCTTTGAAGGTCTAAAAAATGGTGCTACAACTCTGCAAGGTGGTGCTGTGGGATCTGTCCCAAGGTGGATGGGAAATGAGTGATTTCAAATCATACCAAGGAAATCTTTGGGTCAAATTGGGAACAGGAGTTGGAAGAATAAATTAATGTGTTTGTGACTGTACAGCTGAAAGGAGAAGTAATTCACTAAGAAACAACCTTCCCAACACAAACAGGTTGTGGATTTTGATGTTGTTTTAATGGAACAGCCACAACTTGTGGATTTTTTGTTACGTTTTCCATGTGGGGTAGAGGCAGGCTCAGTCTATATTATGGAAAGTGGAAGTGTAGAGATGAGCACCTAAAAAGGCAGAATTAAGAAAACTAAGAAAAATAATTTCCTCTGGTTTATCCAGCAGCACTGCCAAGCAGGAGAATGCAATTCTAGTTTGGGCCCTGGTGTTTCAGGAAGAAAAAGCTGAAATTTTCATTTCAGTGTCTGCGAAGGGGGAGGAAAATGCGATTTACTGAAACTTAGCACTTTTCCCTGAGACCAGGGATGGTACAGGGGGATTTGGGGAAGAGCTGCAGCCCCCCAGAAATACTGGAAGCTGAAAAGGATTCCAGTGCTGGAATTTTTAGGCCTTAATTCTACAGCACAGAGTAGTTACTCACCCCTGATTCGGACTGAGCAGAAATACTACACAAAAACGTGTTTGGTACAGCAGTAATTTTATTTTTTATTCAAGTGGTAATTAATACACTGATTAATGAGAGAGGAGTTTAAAACTTCAGCTGGAGGAGATGTAGCAGTGTGGGGAACAAGTAATCCCTGGAATTAGCCAAGAGCTTCTAATCCATGTGATGCTCCCTGGATTCAGACAACAGAATATTTGAGTTTCACTTTAGGATTCTCAGGCTCTGGGTCCTCACCTTTTAGCTGTTTGGGACAAATTTGTCAGTGTTGAAGGTGCTTTGGCCACTTCAGACTCAGAAAACAGTGGGAGAACAATTCCCTGAGCTGTTGGAGTTCTGCCCCTCGTGCTACTGGTGACCATTCCTGCACAAAATACAGAGGAAGTGTCACTTAAAAATCCTTAAAAAAAATCTTTCCCATTGAAACAGACCAGCTCTTCAACAAAGGGGGAAACTCAAATTTCAACCCTATTTTGAGATTAAAGAATTGATCCATATGAATAATTTAAATTTCTTGCTTCAAAATGTGATTTAAAGTCATTATTTAAACAATTTGAATTCTCAGCTGTGGATTTATGCAGAGAGAAGAGCTGCAAAGACCACACAGGGCTTGAATCCCGAATTGTTTATGCCAGAGGAAGGGAATGTCTTGTTTTCCAATTCTGTTGCTCCATCTTTTGGGTCACCTACTTGATACTGAGATAAACCTGAGGGAAAAGCCCCCTCTTCACAGGAATTATGCACTGGCCTTTCAGATAAAAGAATTTGGTACTTTCAGTGTCCCTTAGCCAAAAATCCAGCAGTTTTGTGTGCTGCCAGCCCTGAACTCCACAGCTTTAGGCAGGAACCAGGAGAAATCCTGGATCTTGGAGTCAAATCCCAAGGCTGTCCCCGTGGCCAATAAACCCAGGGTTCTCTCCTGTCCCCCAGCACCGGGGTCGTGCTGCAAGCCCCTTTTGCACCTTTAATTACAAAGTGGAGGAGTAAAAGCAGGTTCAGCTGTACTTGTTCCATGCAGGAAGCTCGGGGAAATCCTCAGGAAGCAGAGCGTGGACACGGCAGATGGGGCAGGTGCTGGAATGCTGCTTGAGCCATGTTTGGATGCACTGCAGGGACAGGGAGAGGGTGAGAGGCAAAATTTGGGAAGAGGAGCCCAGCTGGAGGCTGAAAATTGTTGGCACTAATGGGAAAACTCTTCAGCAAGTTCTACACACTGAAATTTAGGGCTGGAGGACTGTTCTCCTGCTCTAATCCAATTTATTCTGCGGGAACAAATCAGCATTAAAACAAAAAAGGTAAAGGGGAAGAGTCACAGAAACGTGGAGTTATTCCAACATAATCCTGGCTTTTTTACTTCATGAATTTCCACTCTCAGGAGGCAAATAGAGAGTTTTCAGGGAGCACCCAGTGCCTGAGTGTGCTGCCAGCAATCCCAACCAAATTCATTCGCTGAAGAATCATCTGAAATCCACTCTGATAAATCATTTTACTTCAAAAATACCTAAAGCTTTCTGTCAGGCTGGCTGTGGGTCAGGTGTGGGGGGCAAAGACTGGAAAAGGGAACTGCCCTGTTGTTTAAGCACTGAAGGGGAGGGCAAAGGGGTTGTTTTTAGGAGGTGGAGGGCAGGAACAAGAGCAGAGCTCACCTCTCTGTGGAAGTGGTGGCCACACTCGAGCTCACAGGAGTCTCTGCTCAGCTCATCGTGACAGATGGTGCAGGGATCCTCACTGCAGGCCTGGCCAGGAAAGGAATGCTCAGTTATTTAACAACCATCAGCCATTAACCTGCACATTCTGCTCAATTAACGAGCTCACTAACTTTAACCGGCTCTACTGTAGCTTTTGTACACAAAATAAACGAGGCAATTATTTTTTTTTTCTGGGATTATTTCACGTCTTGTACAAAGCATACGGCAACAACTCCACTGAAACAGCGGAAAACTTACATTGTCCTGCTTTTTCCATTTGGCTTTAGGTGTAGCTCCAGCATTTCCCCAGGCCTGCAGGTTTGGCTGAGAGGGGTTTTTACTGGAGGAGGTTTTAGGGGCTGGTGCTGCCCGGGGGGAGCCGGGGGCGATTCCTTCCGCAGGCGCTTCCCGGCTCTGTGCTGCTGCCGGGGGAGCAGGGCCCAGGGAATGCCCGGCTCTACCTGCCAAAGGTGGTGCCTGCACAGGGAGCAGAAAGGAATTGTGTTCCTTGGGGCTGTGCGGCCCCCTTTTCCATGTGGAGAAGAGCAGCAGCTGCAGCCCCAGTACCTTGAGCTGCTGGTCCAGGATGAGCTCCGTGGTCCGGCTGAGGATTTCATCGGGGCTCAGGCCGGCCACGCTATTCCCATTTCTCCTCTGCACTTCCCTGATGAAGGCAATGAGGTCTAAGCTGGAGGGACAGGAAAGGCAGGGTCAGGGATGGCTCCTGGAGAGCACTGCAGCCTCCCTGTTTGATCCCAGCAGGATCAAAAGATACCAACTTTTCCCAGGAACTGGCTGCTCCCAATGACTCTCAGTGACCAGGACAAAACCCCTGAACAATCCATCAGAATCATGGAATGGTTTGGGTTGGGAGAGACCTGAAAGCTCATCTCATCCCACCCCTGCCATGGCAGGGACACCTTCCACCGTCCCAGGCTGCTCCAAGCCCCAGTGTCCAACCTGGCCCTGGGCACTGCCAGGGATCCAGGGGCAGCCACAGCTTCTGTGAATTCTGTGAATTCTATTCCAGGGCCTGCCCACCCTCCCAGGAAACAATTCCTGCCCAAAATCCCATCCAGCCCTGCCCTCTGGCAGTTTAAACCCATTCCCTGTGTCCTGACCCTCCATCCCTCATCAGCAGAACAAAATTCTTTTTGCACTTCATCCCTGGGCTGTTCTGACCTTGTTTCACAGCTCTCCTTCAATCCAGTACCTGCTGTAGTTTGGGAATATACTCTGGAGCTGGGCTACAATATCTCTGATTATTTTTGGGAGCTGTATGTTGTTCGGAGTTCCAGAAGGCCTCGGTTGCAGAGCTGAAGGATCTTGGTGGCTCTGGTTGGGCTGGACATGCTGGGAATTACTTCCAGAAATCCCTGCCAGGTGGGATGGTGAGGGTTGGTTGGAATGTGCTCCCTCTGGAGCTTTGGGAGGTGCTTTCCCAGCTGCATGAGAAGCCTCAGAGGTGGCAGGTGCTGGCTGAGCTCCAGTCTGTGCTTGGAGTGGAGGCTGGGCTGGAGCTTTTCCATCAGAACTGGAAAATGCGGGAAGGGCACTGGGGTGCGCAGAGGCCGAGGAATAGGTGACAATGGCAGGGTCACACATGGGGGCTCTGCCTGGCATCACCTAGGAAACAAACACATTCCACAGGGAAACAGTGATTACAACAAACTCACTTCAACTCTGGAGCATTTCAAGGTTTGGTTGTGCCCGGGATATCAAAGGTGACATCAGTTCATCCTAAAAACTCCCTCACATCAGGGCATTTGTTTGACCTCATGATTATTTCTCTTCTAAAAGGTCACTCTGCTATTACTGCAGGAAAAACAGATTCCAAATGCAGAGCAAGAGGCACAAAAGTTGCCCTTTCCCACTAAATTGGTGGTGATTAAGTTGTCTCCATATTCAATATTCATATTCAATAAAGAGAAAGGACAGACCTAAAAATAAGTGGGGAATTATGCAGGGGAGTGGGAGTGGAACTTGCAGAAGCCTAGAAAGAGTTATTTATTATATATTATTATAATATAATATATATTATTAACAAATTATATTATAATATATATAAATATATCATATAATACATCTTATA
>VYZR01024867.1:13846-26993 GCA_013400675.1 Oxylabes madagascariensis
AATACAATATATAATATAATATATACTTATAAATTATTTAGATAATATTATATATTATGTATACATTTATTATATATAATAAATAATCATATATTTAATACAGTAATAAATAATAAGTAATTAATAATAAGTAATAATAAAGTAGACCAGAACCCTGAATCTAAATTACACCCAGAAAAACAACAAAAAAAGCCTCACCAACCAAGATTTTCAACAGAGAAAAAAAAAATTAAAAAGGAACAATCAGATGGGTCAGAAGAAACTGCTTTGATTTGAGCAGAGCATTGGTGGAGCTGTTCGGCCACGAGAAAATGTCTGTGACCAGGATTTCTGGGGCTGTTCTCATTCCCATCAATGGCTCTGCTCCACCTCCTTCCTGCCACACTTGGCTGGGAGCGGAGGTTGGTGTTTGCAGTCAGTGCCACACGGTGGTGCAGGAATTCCTTCAGGAAAGGTTCTGCATGGAAAGGGTGCTCAGGCCTTGGCAGGGGCTGCCCAGNCTGGGACCTGGCGCGTCCAAGGCTGCACATTCCAGTTCTCCCTGGACACCTCCCAGCACTGCCGAGGGGAATTCAAAGGACTGGAAGTGCTGTGGAAGGTGGGACACTCACAACAAGTCCCTGAGGACAAGGCAAATCCACAATTTCCACTTTACTCAGGCAGTTCCGGGCACCGTTCTTCACCAGCTCAATTTTTTCTTCATACTCAGCCTGCAGAAAGAAAAGCAACCATCAGCACCCTCCACGTCAGCAACAGCCTAAGCTTCCTCTTCATTAAAAATCACATTTTACAGCTGAAGTTCTCAGTGAGTTTTGTGTTGGATTTTTTTTTAAGAAGTTCCATGGATTTCTAAAGGTCACCAACCAAAAAAAAAAAAAAAAATAGAGTTGTTAATGTGGGACCCAAATTTGAAGCAAGGGCAGATTTTTGCCTTTAAAAAAGTGAATATATGCACTTACGTAAATTACCCACCTGGACTCCAAACTGTCTCTCTTTTTTGTAATTATAAAAATTCCCCTCAGCACTTGGAGGACAAGCTACTGGTGTTTTAAAACACAAATGCAACGTTATTTAATGCTTTCATTTCCAAAGTTCAGCTGAGAAGCTTGTGGAGAGAAATGAAGTTTTACCTCGACTTTTTCCAGTTGTTTCTTGACATTTGAAATAAATATTTCCCAGGAATCGATTTGGGACTTCAACACAGGAGCTGCTGAGGCTGAGCTGTTGGAATATTGAGGATTTACAGTTAAACCCCAACATTCCCGTTATTTTTAAGACCAGTGGTATTGTCCCAACAGTTCCTCCCTCAACAATTAATCCCAGTTAAAAATTTTCAAGGGATTTCAGGTAAAAATCAGTTACACTGCAGCCCTTTTCCAGGGATACTGGGCAGGAATAACTGGATTTATTATTATTATTACCCAGACAATCTGATTTTCCCAGCTCAGGAAGACCCAAGGATAAGGATGAGACTGAATTTCCAGCTAAGCTTTGTTCGGGGCAATATTATTTACTCCCAACTCTGTGCACTTCTGTTATTATTTTACAATATTTTATATAAATATTATCAATTCAATATAATGATAGAATATAAAATCTATATTTGATATCATTATAGAAGATAAAATAAATATTACATAGTAAATAATTAACAAGCAGGAGTAGTGGAATTCCTGGTGGGAACTCCCAGTACCTGCTCAGTGCCTTCAGCATCTTGAGATTTCCTTCAGCCTTGGTAATGGTGCCTTTGAGCTTCCAGATTTCCATTTCCTTCCACGTCTGGAGCACTGAGACCTGTGGGGGGAAAAAAAAAAAACAAAACAAAAACCCACAAACAAAACAAAACAAACAAACAAACAAAACCCACAACAAAACAAAACACGTTAAAAACAACAACAACAACAAAAAAAAAACAAAACAAAAAAAACAAAAAAAAAACAAAAACAAAAACAAAAACAAAAACAAAAACAAAAACAAAAACAAAAACAAAAACAAAAACAAAAACAAAAACAAAAACAAAAACAAAAACAAAAACAAAAACAAAAACAAAAACAAAAAAAAAAAAAAAAAAACCCCCACCCACAAGAAAAAAAGGGATAAAGCCTTAAACCAAATTTTAGTAAGAATTTAAACAAGAGTTTGAGGATACCAAGTGCACACACAGCTCCTACAGTGAGGAATTTTCACGTGGAATTTCTGTCCCTGGCACTTCCAATATTTAATCAACATCTTTGATATCATTTCCCCACCTCCAATCAGCACAACCCCAGCGATAACAAAAGGTTTTTAAGGATTTTTTTTTGTACCTCTGCTTTAACAGCTCTTTTCTCACACTCCTGGCTGTCACCTTCACTCTTTTTTATCAGCTCTTCCAATTTCCCTTTCTCATTAGCAAATTTATTACTGTGAAAGAAAAAGAAATGAAATATTTGAGTACCCTTCACAGCAGAGCAGTATTTAAAATTTATGCCATTTGAGAGGATTTTTACAGTTACTCAGTGTCATCTAATCAAGGGAAATGTGTGAGAGTATGGTTTTCTTTATTCTAAATATTAATATTTTCTCATGGCAAGGAAAAGCAAACTAACCTAGAGTAAGAAATATGGGTTTAAGTGTTTATTTTCCCCTAAACCTTTACCCAGAGTGAAGCAGAAAAATGTAAATATTACCTGGTCTCCAGAAATGTATTTAAACACGCATTATATTGCTTTTCCTTGTCATCAATGGTCTTCAAATACCTACAGGAACAAAACTTTTATTAGCTTGTTGTGGAAAAGGTTTCTTGGCAAATATGGAACATGTTCCTATGTAACCACCAGGACAGTCTGTAGGTTTTAGATTCTGTTTAATCTCAGAGGAATTTTGGAATTCCCAACCTAGGACAGTGGGAGGTGTCCCTGCTCATGGCAGAGAGTGGAACTAAATGGTCTTTAAGATCCATCCTAACCCAAACTATTCAGGGATTCTCTTCTAAATACCTTTAAATTTACTGCTAATAAAGAAGTGATTGATACAAAAACAGGCTGATGATTTTTCAGGAGAGATTTGGCCCAAACTACTTAAGACTAAAGATAAAACAAAGGCATTCAAGGACCAAAGCCTGGGCTCTGTAAACTGAGAGGACATTAAAATACAATAGGAAAACTGATTAGGAGAACTATTGCTAAATCAGTTTCATCACTTATTTAAAAGCTATTTTAGATGTTTACCTGCAATTTGCCACAAAATTCAAACTAAGGAAGTGGCCATGTTCATATTTCAGCCTAATACTGGGAGAAAATGTCTGGCTGCTTTCACAGCCAAGGATTAAATGTCCTTAAAGAGTTCTGAAGTCTTTAGACTCTCAGAATGAGGGGATGTGAATCTATTTACTGTACCTCTCATTGGTGTCTGAGTGTTTTTTAGCTGTGCCCTTCAGTGCTTTTAAGTTCTCTCGATTTTCTTTCTTCTCCTGCTGCCATTTCTTCATTTGTGTTTCCGAGTCTTGATGGAACCAATCCAGCTCGTTCTGGGACACCTGAAGGCAGAAAAAAAAGGGAAAACTTTATTTCTGAAAATTGTGGCTTATTCAAATAAAAGCTGGAGCAGACTGAGGATATTTGTTAATCAGTCAGGGAATCTTGGAATGGTCTGGGTGGGAAGGACACTGCCTTGGGTTGCAGTGCAAGATGTACCCAGCAGTTTGTATTCTGTTTCCAGCTGTTAAACCAGNTCTGACTCCAACATGGATTCCAGAGGGATACACTTTTATACCATTTCGTTATACCACTGTATATTAATTATTAAACCTACATTGTTCTAATGTATACATTGATCTTACCCAAGCATGAATTCTTGCAATCTCCCCAGGCATCTTCCCAGACCCCCAAACCGTGCTTCTCATGATTCTTGTTATGATTAAACTATTCCTTATATTCAATTAGAAACAATCATCACATTTAACAATCATCTCATTAATCGTATGACGAACATGCAGGTGCAATTTTACATGATGTACTAAAGATTGAGCCCAACATTTGTTTCCAGGACCTACCCAGCCCTGGCTCCCTTCCCAGGGCCTACCAGGCCCGATACCTTGAATTTATTGTATACAATTCCCATGATTTTAGAAACATTTTAACCCTATGCTATCACCACCATCCCAGGGTACCCCAAGCCCTGTCTAGCCTGCCCTTGGACACTTCCAGGGGATCCCACAACCTCTGATCCGTGGGGAAAAGCTTTACCTCAGTCTCTTCAATACTTTTTTTCAGGAGCTCTTCCAATGCACCGATTTCCTCCAAGCTCCTGCTCTGTAACTGCTCAAATTTCTCCTCTGCTTCTCTGAGCTGTTCTTTCAATACGTGGTGCTCCTTTTCCATGCGGAGAATATCACCCTGAAAATTAATCAGTTACAAAAACCAGTCTGATTTATACCTGTCACCAGTTCAAAGGCCACATTTTCTCACTTATCTCCTGGTACAGACATAAACCTGCCATTAACACCACCCTGAACTGTCTCTATGCCCAAATAGGATATTTAAATCCAGGTTTCGAGAGAGGAAATACCTCATAAACATTCAACATCTGAATAGCTTAGAACAAAGCTTTCAGAACAAAAATCAAATAGCAGAGCAAAGCTCAAAAATCATCTCCTTGTAGGGCTGGGTGATGTTTCCAAGAACATCACAGAACACAAAACAGAACACAAACAACCTAAAATATAAAATATCTGTTAAAACCTGTTGTTTTCAGAGAACTATAATTTCTTCACTCTTCAGTTTTTGGGCACTCCTTTAACCTCCTTTATGAGAAATGTAAACCAGGATGCAGATAACTTACTTGTTGATTTTCAAATGGATGGAATGGCAAAGTGTTGGTTTCCCTATCAGCAACTTCCTGATTTACCTAGAATACACAAAAAAAAAAAAATATTTGATTAAAAATCTTCTCAGTTCATAGATGAGCTGCTCTGGTTTGAAGCTTTTGCACCTCACTGAGGGTTTGACAAATCCAACTCTAATTCAGGCCTATAAATGATGTAGGAAAACATTGTGGAGGTATTTCTGAAAGAGGTTGGTTTTTCTCTTTCCCTGATTTCATTGTCCACGAGCAATTTCAGGGAGTTCTGTGAGTCTTTAAACAAAGCCATGCTCTAAATGTCTGAAAAATTAGGATTTGCAGGAAGTGTCTCACTCTCCTGTCAGAGAGTGGTAGAGAATGAGAAGGTCCCCCCTGAGCCTCCTCTTCTCTACAAATCCAAATCCTCAAATGTTGTGGAAATAAAAATAAATCCCTGAACTCATCACAAAAGGAAAAATAATGACACAGAAGGACTTTGTGTCTCTTTTAGAGACTTCATCTCTAACGAGAAGCTGAAACCTATGTGCAGCAGTTCCCTCTGTGAATATCCAGGCAAAAGAGCTGCAAAAACTTCAGGCACAACAAAATTCAGTGAGCAGCCCTAAAGAATTAGAGATGAAAAATGAGTAATCACAGAAAGTGGCAGCAACTGAACTGAAAGTTCTCAAGAATCTTGGAATGGTTTGGGTTGGAAGGGATGTTAAACATCATCCAGTGCCCTGGATGGGCAGGGACACCTCCCGCTGTCCCAGGCTGCTCCAAGCCCCAGTGTCCAACCTGGCCTTGGGCACTGTCAGGGATCCAGGGGCAGCCACAGCTGCTCTGGGCACCCTGTGCCAGGGCCTGCCCACCCTCACAGGGAACAATTCCTGCCCCAGATCCCATCCAGCCCTGCCCTCTGGCACTGGGAAGCCATTCCCTGGCTCCTGTCCCTGCAGCCCTTGGCAATTGTCTCTCTCCATGTTTCCTGCAGCCCCTTCAGGCCCTGCAAGGCCACCCTGAGCTCAGCCCAAAGCTTCTCCTGTGCAGGCTGAACAATGGCAGCTGTGCCAGCCTTTCCTCCCAGCAGAGCTGCTCCATCCCTCTGCTCATCCTGGTGGCCTTAAAACCTCTCCAGCATCGCTGCCTTCCCATCCCTTACCTGAACAGCCACCATCCTTGTGTGAGGATTGCTCTTCATCCCAGCTTTATTTCTCCTCCCTTTTTCCTTTTCAGCCGATTTACCACCCTCAGCTTCATCAGAACTATTCGGAAAAGCAGAATCCTCCTCATCCAAGTTCCCCAATCGGCCCCAAAGGCCTTTGTACTCCTGGATTTCAGCTGGCACAAAACCCCCCTCAGGGCCGTATTTTCCACATGGAATTGCTGATTCCCACTTATCCTGCTGAGCTGCAGGATAAATCAGTGCAGGCTGTGCCAGGGCAGCGGGCAGGGGCAATATTCCATATTGATAACCCCAGGAGCTCTGAGGTAAAAACACGGCCGGGCCTGCAGGCTCAAAGCCCTTCAGTAAAACATGCGAAAACGCCGCCTTGCTTGCCACGGAATCAACAGCCTCGTTTTCCAGAGGATTCCCAGGTGTGCAGGAAGCAGGGAAGGAGCAGGGTAAATATTGTGGAGTCTCATAATCTATGACATCAGAAGGTGTTGATAAAGGGGTTTCCAAAGGGTACGACAGAGGCTTGAATTCCTGCGCATACGGATTCAAGGGCAGCTTGGAGGAGGAATTCCCTGGGAATTCCCCAGCTGTAACATTTTCTTCTTTATTCCCAATCTCACTTCTGCTTGGATTTCCTTCAAAAAGGACCGAGTGCTTCCTTAATCCAATCAGATTATCCACCATAATGAACCGAAGGGATTTCAGCAGGAAGGGCTCCAGGCCGCCCTCATCTTCCACCACCTTCCGAGTTTCCTCAGGGAAATTTTCATATTCCCCAACCAGTAATTTATTATTAATTTCCAGAGGGCCATGTTCTTCCAAGATTTGAGAGAAATAACTTTAAAAAAAAAAAATAAAAAAAAAATTGTTATGAATAAAGTTTTTAAATGTAATTCTAAAACTGTATTTCACCAACATGAATCCATTCTTTCATGGACACACTACACACACCAGACCATGAGAATTCCAATTAACACAAAAAATTATTAAAATTATGAAGTAAAATCAACCCCCCCCGAAGCTGCTGAGTACAGAAATTTATACTCACTCATATAAATTCTCACAGATTGGATCTGGATTATTATTATTCATTTGATAACTGTTACTATTTGAAACATTATAGAGAGCTTCGAATTCCTCCAGTTGCTCCTGGAGATATTCTGGGATTACAAAGGGTTCATTTGGAAAATCTCTGTACCTTAAAAATCAGGAAAAAAAAAATAAAGTTAACCCAGCCTTGGTATTTTTAAGGGATTCTTCTCCAGCAATCTGGAGTTTGGGCAATAAAAGCAGAATCAAATACTCACAAATTATTTTCTTCTATAAATATCTTCTCTTCTTCTCGTGGTGCTGTACTAACTCCACTGGATAATACTAAAATAGACTAATTAAAAACAGATTTTAGTTTTTACCTCACAAAAGCTTGTATAAAATAATCCACTGCAAAGACCAGGGGTAACTTATTACACTGAATTTTGTTCTTTAAAATCACCGTGTTCATTATGAACTGCAAAATTTCCAGGTAAAATTATCAGTGCTAAGCAAAGAAGTGCAAGAAAATTCTTAATTTATTAATTTCTTCTTCACAACTTATTCGGGAAAAAGAAATTGGGATATTCAGCCCCAAATCCCTCTTTTTTTTACCAATTTCATAAAAATTTAATAGAATGGTCTTTTAAATTTGAGGCTGTAACAAATTTATCACAAGCAGGATTTATCCCTAATTCCACATGTGACTCTGGTTATTATTGTCCACACCATTACAGACATTTTAGTTGTCCTCATTTTTATTATCTAGCAATTTAGAAATACACAACTAAATGCACCTAAGTCAGAAAAATAAACCCTGAGGGAAAATCTGAAGTTTACTCTTGAAATTCTAGAAAAAATGATAAAAAGGTGAGGGCATGAGGCTGAATCTGAGGTTTTCAATAAAGCAAAATGCTCCAAAAGGCAGCAGAAAATTCAGGCAGAATAATATTCCCACAAAATCTATAAAATAATGAGTAATTAATAACATTCTTGAGCATGAAATGGAATTTTTGCACTGAATTCCCATCTTCCCACCTGGAAAATTAAAATCACAACAATAATTCAGAATTAAGCCAGTGGAAGGTGCCTCCAGTCAGAGCCAAAGTGAGTAATAAATAAATTTCAAAATAGCTTTTATACCAATAAATTTTAACAAAACTGTATAATATGAATCTTAACAGCTTAATTTTACTTCAGGAAAAGCTACTTCAGTAAGGATTCCCCCCTCAAGGCATTTACAAAAACAGCTCCTGAAAGCCCAAAACATCTAAAAGCCAGAAATTCTACAAAAATCCCAATTTTTAGGTGGGTTTTTTAATAGGAAAAAAAGTGGTATCTGCTTGGTAATATCTGCTTTAACAGCTTCCAAAGTTACTGACCTTTGAATCTTTCCAATTCTTCTTTCTGTTTTTGTTTTTAACTTTGATTTCATTATTCTGAAACAGAAAATAAAATGAAGGCACAGGATTGGCAAATGTTGCTTCAGTTTTCCAAGAAAGACAAAGATGAAGGAACTGAAATTTGAATTAATTCTTTAACAGGACAGGGATTACACACGAACAGAATAATTACAGGTTATTTTAGGCTGTAACACTGAAATCAAAGCAGTTTTAGTGTGCTGGTTTTAATTTCATTCTTGGAGTCTCCCAATTCATGAAATGAAAAAGCAAAAAAATTCTGCATTTTATTTAAGTGTACATTTAAAAATCTGAATTAACGTGTACATTAAAAATTCTGCATTTCATTAAATGTACATTTAAAATTCTTCATTTTGTTAGTGTACACTTTAAAAAAATCTCAATTTTATTAGTGTCCATTTAGAAATTCTGCATTTTATTAATGTGTACATTAAAAACTGCATTTTCTTAGTATGTACATTTAAAATTCTTCATTTTATTAATATGGACATTAATTAACTCTAAAGCTGTATTATGAATCAAAAGCAAATCTTGGATTTGTAAAGGTAAATTTAACTGCAAACAAGAACTTCAAATGAGGGTGCCTCAAACACAGAATTAATTGAAATACAAAATCTATTTCTGCCAGTTGGGATGGATTTTAATGATGACATCAATCAAAAAGTGATTCAGAATGAGGCCCACTTGAGAAATTACTATTAAATAATTCAAATATCAAACAATTTAAGAAAAGGAAGCTAAAACAAGAGATTAAATCTCCAATAAGTCTGAAGGACAAGGCTGCAAAATATTTTCTTTTCTAAAATAGCAAAAAGTTGTTTCTGAGCTGAGGCCAAACAGAAATGAAGTTCACTTACTGATAAATTTTCTTTTCCCTGCTTCTTTAATATAATGGTTGGATCATCTGTTGAAAGGATAAAAGTCATGGTGATTGATGGAAATAATAATTTATTTAATTTACAATTTAACTGTGAAATCACAGGAATTATTGTTCTCATCCTTTATCCAACACCACCAAAGCAGCCTCAAAACTGCAGCTGCAGAACTTTAATGTTAAAAACTGGGCAATAAAAATGAATTTTTATTGGAAAGTTTGATCCCTTTGCCTACTCACCCATTTTATCAAAGAATTCATCTAAAGCTTGATGGAGGCCTGGAAAATGTTCTCTGTTTTCTTCTAAAAGCCATATAAAACAACGGGATTTCTCTAGGGGAGGGGTGAGGAAATAATCACAAATTTCTTGCTTTTCACCATCAGATGCCACATAATCAAATTTACTGCCGTATTTCTGGTTCCACAGTGGGGTTAAAATAGAAAGGTCAAGCTCCTGCAGAACTTGGCCATATTGAAGGAGAAAGTTTTTTGTAGCTGTCAGACCTGAAAAAGATGGAAGAAAACCCAATATTTCATTCCAGCTTTAAATTTGTAGTGCTTAAAATGTGATATTCCTCTTCAAAGGGGAAGAGTTTGGTCTAGAAATTAAATGTAGAGATGATGTGAGACCTTTTGTGTCTTGGAAATGCAAACAAAAAATGAGGAATGGGGTTGATATAAATCCTACTGTCACCAATTATTATTTGTATAATAACAAGATTTGGATCTATGAATTCTTGGAACGATATGGATGTGACAGAGCAAAATGAAGAACCCCAAAATTCCACCTTTTTTAATTATAAATCCCACAGCAAACTGCAGAGCACCAACATGAAATTATTCCCAAATCTAATGGCAAAACCCCACCGCTATTTACGCTCCAAAACCAGATTATTGCTACAAATATCAGCATTTCAGCACATTCTGGAATTTTAGGACAGTTTCAAAACTGTTCCATTTTCTCTTTCCTGTGTGGCCAAACCCTTGCAGAGCTCCTGGCTCACCCAGGTTGTTCTTCCCTCTTGAAATCAGGTAAAGGACAAAGAGGAGAAGTTTCATTTTGCCATTTTAAATGAAGAAAAGTGGAAAATGGAGAATTTTAGAGAAATTAGAGGGCTGCTGCACAGAACCCACCCAAGTTATCCAAGTGTTGCAGCCACTTGTGCACTTTGGGATCCACCTCTCCCAGCTGGCTCAGCACATGCAGGAACCCCCTGGTCTGCACTCGGGATCTGGCCTGGATTAAGGAGCTGATGAGCTGCTCCAGCACTTCCTGGGAAGAGGCAATTTGGGAATAGGAGGTGAAATCCTCCTCTCTGATCACACCCCACACCAATAATTCCTTTAATAATTTGGCAGTGTCAGGGACAGCAGCTTTGATCTGCTCGGAATTCCGCCGAAGGTGCTGCAGGACCTGGTCCCCAGCACATAAATCCTGGCCACAACCTGGAAAATAAAAAGGATGGAATTAAAAAAGGCACAAAACCAGCAAGATTTGATGTCCTTACCACAATTCAAACCAACTTAAAAGCACAGGTAATTTGGGATTTAAGTGATGTTTCTAATTATCTGCTTTACACTGAAAGGTACAGGATTTAAATAATTTTTTTCCATATGTCCTGAGCATTATGAATTTGATCCAACATTGATTAATTATTTAATTTTTAAACTTTTTTTTTCATTTTTTAATTTAATTTGATTTAAGTTTTTGTTTAAAGAAACGAACACCTTGCCCAGATTTTAGGATGAAGTCACAGTGTCACAGTGCCCTGCACTGGCTCCAAGGATCACAACTAAAGATGAGCCAGAGAAAAAGGGAGAGCAAAGATTTGAAAGAAAATAATCAGGAAATAAATGAAAGTGATTTTACAAATCCACAGGGAAGCCAAGATCTCCCAAACATCCAGGATATGCCATTGAGCAGGGAACCGGCACCCAGAAAACCCCAAGCATGGGATTAAAAAAAATACACCCAGAGCATTTAACAGGGAATCCTCAGAAATTATAAATTAATTCTATCCCAAGTTGATAATACAGACAAAAAAAAAAAAATAAATTCAAATATCCTTCTTTTTTCTTTGCCCTGAGAAACTGCAGGGGAAGTTCCCAGCTCTGGAATGTGGAGGAGCCAACATCCAGCAAGGCAAAAGCTGAAGCTTTAAATGCCTACAAAGTCACAGACTGAATCATTTTTATTTCCCCCAATCACCTGAAGCGTACTTTTCAAGTCACTGCAGGTGGGAGATCAGTCTGTCTTTATTTCAGGTATTTTTTTCTCTAACAGAGTCCCAAGAGGCTTTTCCTGAAATCCCTTTTCAATGGGTTCCCTCAGAATTGGAGCCTTTCCCCTCTCCAGGCTGGTTCTGCAGGAACCAGCCAAGGAAAAACCAAGGTTTTCCACAAGGAATTGAACCACACAGTAACTAAACCACACAGTAACATCCCCCAGCTGTTTAAACTATAAAAACAGAATTGAAATAAATTTTAAGTAAAAATCGGGATTTTTCACAGAGGGGTAATGTTCAGTCTGAGGATTCTGCTGTAATTGAACTTGGGATATTCAGAATGCTGATTCCATTGCTTTGTGCTAACCCAGAATCACAGAAACCCAGGATAACTGAGGATGGAAAAGCCCTCCAGGATCATCAAANCCAGTCCCCACCCATGACAATCTGACCAACACCACAAGGCAATTCCTGCTCCACTAGAACAGGAAATTAGTATTCCTAAATAATCCTCACATTCTGGAGTTAAGACATCCCAGTTTGGGGTTTTGTTGTTGTTTTTGTTTTTTTTTTTTCAGTTACATTCTCATCTTCACTTTATCCCCCTTGATATTCTAATTAATTTCATCAAAAATATGACCATACTTACTTCACATTTTACCAGCCCAGAAGAACTGAAAATAACTATTTTTGAAATAAGGCCTTTACAATCAGGAGTAAAACACATTTCCTTAAGGAAATCCTGCAAGAGAGAAGGACACACACAACAAAGGCATTTAAATCCACACACCATTTATGTCCTGACACAAATGCATTTCTTAATTTGAGGTGAGCAAAGCAATTAAAGGAAGCACAATCCTGAACTCTTCCTGGATGCTNATCTCCCACTCCAATGCCACTTTTTCCATGGAGAAATCAGCCCCAAAATCCCCATTTCCATGTACCGCTGTGCTGACTGTACTGGGATTGTTCATTTCCCTCCTGGTTTTCCTCAGCTTTTTTCCTGGCAGAATTCCGGGCCTCTTCTCGTGCTCGTTTTCGCCACAGTTTTTTTTCTTGCTTCATTTTTATCTTCCTAAGGCTGCAAAAAAGCAATTCAGCAGCCAGCCAAACATTAATTGAGGTGAAAATACCACACTGGAAAGTACAAATAGAATAAAAGTGGTCTTCATTTACAAGCAGAGACCACAAGGCTTCATAAAAATATCAATGTCCTCAAGATGTAACAGCTTTTACTCCCATTAAAGATGTCTAAATTAGGATTGGCTTCACTACTCTCATTCTTAATTTGTAACTCAGCATTTTCAACCAAATATTAGCATTCTATTCCTTTCCTTTTTAAAAATCTATTTTGTTAGTCCTCTCACCTTGACTCCTCATCATTTAAAGGTTACTTGACCAAAAAATTGCAAACTCGGTTATGTCAAAGGTCTGAGTATCAATGACTACAGCAGCAGCATAAAATACATTTTTATTTACACTTTCTAGGCATTCACACAAAATAAATTCTGTGGAACAATTTAAATGCTTTTACCATTGGATTATAATGGGTTTTACCAGATTTTTTTGGTTTATCACGCAAAGGGCAAGGATAACT
>VYZR01024867.1:53276-67013 GCA_013400675.1 Oxylabes madagascariensis
TCCTCCTCCTCCTCCTCCTCCTCCTCCTCCTCCTGCTCCTGCTCTCCCCGGCTCTGGAGAGCCCAGGGGCAGCGCCCGGCGCGGGGCGGGGAGCAGGTTGCCGGCGGAGGGAGGGATGCGGCCCCCGCAGCCGCGGGTACAGGGGGGTGCCCCCGGCGGAGCTTCCCGGGCAATCTCTGATCTCCTCCTCTCCCCTTCTCCGCCCTCCCCGCCAAGTTAAAGGGAAGAGCCCCCAGGATGGTTGAGAACTCTCCGGCCCCGCTGCCAGAAAGGGCGATCTACGGCTTTGCGCTTTTTTTGGGCTCGTGGTTTGGCTTCAGTGAGTATCCCGCAGCTGAATCCATCGGCCCCAAGAGTTGCTTTGCTGCATTCCCGATTTAATCGGTTTTTTTGCTCGAATCACGCACGTTCTCGCATTTCACCAAGCACCGGAGGTAGTTGTGGTGTTGCCTTCCCCACCAAAATACCGAAAAATAAATAAGTCAGTCTGGTCAACGGCAGTGGAAAATATTTGGGGTTCTCTCAGCTTTTCTCTGCTGGTGTGATGGGTTCTTCATTTCACCGGGGATCCATCGCAGGACCAAGGTTTGAGAGGGTAGAAAACACTTTCCTAACACAAGAAGAGGTGCTGCTAATACCTCTTAGTGCAGGATCCTGCTGTGGGTCTTTGCCACCCACCCTCGGGCGAGTTGGGTTCAGCTCCTCTCCCAGGAAGGATCGGGAAGGATTTTCAATGATTTTTCATTACAGTTCCATCCAAACACTGCAATTCCACCTGTTTTTCTTCCCATTAAATGACTACCGTGAGATCATTTTCTGCTTTAATGTGATCTCCGTTCAGATTCCTTTGGCTTCTTTTTATTAAGGTGCTTGGGGGTGGTTTTGTTATTTTTTAATGTATTGTTCTGCAGTTTAACTTGGAATGAATTCTTGTCTGTATTTGTGGGAAATCAGAAATTAAATGTGAAAGCAAGTATAAAACTGATCCCGTGTGAGCAGGTACAGGGGTTTGTGTCTGAGAGGCAAATTCTGCAATCTTTTGGGAGAAGTATTTTGATTTAAATAAAAGCAAAATTTAGGAAGTCTAAAACACCACCAGTCTTACTGTGACTTTTTAATTTTGTTGTGCAGTCCTGTACCTTATCTGGGCTTATATTCCTGAGACTTGGCTGTTCTCTCTGGGACTGACATACTGGCCTCAAAAGTAAGTTCAGCCAATTAAACTCTTTAATCTTAATTATTTTCGAATAACAAAAGCTTTTGTTTTTCTTTTTAAATAATGGCCTTGCATTAAATCCATGTTTCCCTGATGATGAAGGGCTGTAGTGTTTTTCTGAAGCATTTTTTCATGCAGCTATGGTGAAAATGTTTTGTTGTGCCATGAAATAAATAATATTGGGATGTTTTAGGATAACTTTGGCATTTTGCCTTCAGGAAGTTTGCTGGTGGAAATACAGTAAACTTTCGACCATAATTTAAAAATAAAGACCTTTTTTAAGGGATTTATCTGATGGTTTGTCAGTAGCTCCACTGGAGTCAGGATCCATGATCAGAGGTGGTGTTTCTTTTCCTCTTGGAGAAATTCATCACAGATACAATACCAACATTAAAACTGATTTGTTATTAAGTATTTGTTACTCAATGTAAAATTTAAAATCCTTTTTTCTCAGGTACTGGGCAGTTGCTCTGCCAGTTTATCTCCTGGTGGCTGTGGGAATTGGGTATATTTTACTTTTTGGGATTAACATGATGAGCACAGCTCCACTCAACTCCACTCACACCATCACAGGTAATTTTACTGCTTATTTCAAAGTTTGATCCTCCACTGAGAATTCTGGAAATCTGTAGAGAATAAAACCCCAATTTTAAGCCTTTAAATATTTGAGTTCTTGGAAGTCCTGGTGGGGTTTTCAGCATCCTTTAAAGTAGCTAAATTTGTAGTGTTGCATTATATAATTAGGTAATATTCTTGGAAGAGCAGGATCTGGAAGCCATGAAATGTTCTCCTTATCTTTTGTAGATAACTTTGCAAGAAAGCAGCAGCAGAAGAAATTCCAAGAGGAGGCAATTCCAGCACTGAGGGATATTCCCATCAGTGAAGTCAACAGGATGTTCTTCCTCCCTGAAAAAGGGATCTGCAATAGCAGATAGTTGTTATTAAAATCTGTTTGAACAAAGGATTAACAGAATTTACAGAGGGTCAGCTAAAACCTCTCCAAGCTGAAAATAAAAACTCTTTCAGCTTCTTTTTCCCCTGAATTTCTAATTCAATTTATATTCATTTATAATAATAATAATTATTATTATTATGCACATTAATAACCTGCATTGCTCTGAGAATTATGCCCCAATAATTTATCTGGTTATTCTTTAAAAATTAAAAAAATGGGTTTAGAAGTGTTCTGTTACTTGGAGCTTTCTGCTTGGAATTCCCCTCTGAGAGGGGAAAAAAGCAGCGTTTACACAGAGTTTAATTCTGTCTCTCTTTGAATTCAGGGATAGAAAATGTGTTTTGCCAGTCAAACACCTGAGGATCTTTTTTAATTATTAATTGGAAGTGTTTGCATTGTAAATATATTATTTGCCTTTGTTAATATTAATAAAATGTGGCTGATTTTTCCATGTTCACCATTTTCCTGTGGTTCTGGGAGATTGCTCCTGGGTTAAGTTGTTTAGTGCTCCTTTTTCCTTCACACAGTTCTTTATTCAGCCAAATCTGTTGATCCCCCACCTCCAAATTGTTGGATTTACTGAATTACCAAAAATAATGAAGGTGAAGATTTGCTGAAACAAGTCTTGAAATTACTTTTTTAAATTTATTTTCAAGAATAGTGAAAATGAAGTTCAAGGAAATAGCTGGAAATACAGGAACTGACAGGTCCATGCTGTTAAAATCCAAGGTGAAGTGGTTCAGATGCTTTTTAAACAGTGAATTTTACTTTTTTTGTTGTTGTTTATTCCCTTTCTCCCAAGTATCACAAATTCAGTTATCTCCAGGACTCAATGTTTTTTAGGTCTACTATAAAGCCCAGTGAATAGAACCTCATTATTTATTAAGCCTGTAACCAATTTCAGCAGAGAATTTAGTTTAAAATGTTATTATTTCATGAAAAGGCAATAAATTTTTGAGAATTTGTGTGAAAAATCTTACGCCAGTTCTTTAGAAATCTGTCAAAATGATCATCAGTTGCTCCGGAAAGTTTTAAGACTTCGTAAGAGTCACTTTGTTTATATATATTATATATTTATGTTTATATTTATGTATAATAAATATAAATAGGTAGTTGCTTGGGTTTTCTGCGTAATTTGAAGGAAAAATCTCCATGTTCATTATTCCAGGTAGGATTAAAAAAATAATAAAAAAATTAATCTTCCTCCTTATTGAAGGAAAAATGCTTTTCAATATTTTCCCTTTAAATACTGAATTTTAGGTGTATTGGCATGTGGGGGCATGCTATAAAAATGAATTTGTCTCTAAATTAGAACAGCATTGATTTGTGTGGTAGTTTTAACTTTTCAATGAAGTTTTGGGGTTTAGTTTGCTGTTGTTTCTCAACCCTGCCACAAGCCTGTCCTTTTATTAATTGTAATTAACCATTATTTTTCAGTAAATCATGATTTTTTTGACCAGCAGACACGAAGATGTGTTTACTCTTTTGCCACTCCTCTAATCACATTGCAGACATTGAAGTATTGACTGTAATCTTTTCTTTCCCTGTGCATCTTCCCCCCTTTTTGCTTCCTGCGAGAGCAATTTCATTTGGAATCGCGACGTGACAATGAGCAAAGGCCTCATTTGGGATCATTTGATGGAAGGATTAATTCAGTGCCTTGTTAAGGATGTCCAAATCCCTTCAGGATCAAGGAGAGCTACTGGAAAATGCCCTGAGAAAACACAAAGGATGTAAAGCTTGGGCAAAGATTGGAGCAGTGATGAATTTCATTTCTCTGCAGACCCCACAATTATGCTCCCATAATTATAATCCTATAAAGCCAAGAGTGAGGAGGCCAAGGGGGGCTGTTTGTTCAAGGAAAACTTGCAGGGATGAAACTCAATCTTTGCTTTTCTGTCACTGCTGCTTCAAAGACACCGTGGTGACCTTTTCTTCAACTTGGGCACGTTTGACACTTCAGAAATTGCCTCTGGGAGCAAAATAAAACCAGGTGATGTGGGGTTTGGGAGCTAAAATATGTATTTTGGGGAATTGGGGATCCACAGGTCTTGCCTGTGACTGTGATTAAGAAGGTACACAACTCTGCAAAGAGGAGAGGAGGTTCTTTATGCAGATTTATGTAAGTTTTGCCTTGGGTATTGAGGGAAAAAAAAATCCCCCACATATTTGAACGGTGATGCCTGTCTTTACAAAACATCCCTGGATATCAGGTGTCCATTCTTCTCAGAGACTGAGGGGAAACTAAGTAAATAAAAGGCAAAAAACCCTAAATTTGCCCTCATGTTCACCTTTCTGCCTTACTGGTGGCACAACTGGTAGAGTTCAATCCACTGCATTGTCCCTGCTGGAATAAAGCCAGGGATGGAACTTCAGTTTTGCATTTAACTGCACCTTTTTGGGTTCTCTTGCAGTTTTTCTCCTGTTGGGGGTGGATGATATTTTACACATCTTGCTGTGAAGATCATCTGATGGGGCAGGATCCCCTCAGGTGGGATGGGAAGGAAAGCGCGTGGGGAATGTGTCACCATAAAATAACTGAGGTGCCCTAATGGAATGGGGCTGTGCCAAAGGGGAGAAGGGAGCCAAATTTGTGTCTCTCCATCTTGGAAGGAAAGGGAAGGATGATAAAAACATGGACTGTGAGGAGGAAAGGCTGGCACAGCTGCCATTGTTCAGCCTGCACAGGAGAAGCTTTGGGCTGAGCTCAGGGTGGCCTTGCAGGGCCTGAAGGAGCTGCAGGAAACCTGGAGAGAGACAATTGCCAAGGGCTGCAGGGACAGGAGCCAGGGAATGGCTTCCCAGTGCCAGAGGGCAGGGCTGGGTGGGATCTGGGGCAGGAATTGTTCCCTGGGAGGGTGGGCAGGCCCTGGCACAGGGTGCCCAGAGCAGCTGTGGCTGCCCCTGGATCCCTGGCAGTGCCCAAGGCCAGGTTGGACATTGGGGCTTGGAGCAGCCTGGGACAGTGGGAGGTGTCTCTGCCCACTGGATGAGCTTTAAGGTCCCTCCCAACCCAAAGCATTCCATGATTTCCCTGGAGTTTAGCAGATAAACTTTTGCTGCTCCTTAAAGCATTGTCCAGACCATCCCAAAATTATCTGGAGCATTAGGAATTCTGGCAGCTCGACTGCATCATCTCCAACCCTCACCACGGTTGAGCAGGGCGAGGACAGGAGCAAGGACAACCCAGGACTCTCTGATCTAAAACACAAAGCTGCAATATTAATATTAAATGTTCATCCTGGGACACATCTGTGCTAGGGGATCTATGAACGTTAAAAGTGCAAAAAGTCTCTGTGAACTTCAGTTTCATTTGTGGGTGGAAATCATAAAATGTTTCTGCCTTACAAACAAAATATTTGACTGCTCTTGTGCAAATATATTTCGTTCACCTTTCTTCTGGGCACTTGAGCCTGAGTTGCTAAAATGTTTCATTCAGAGTCCTCCTTGCTGAGTGCTGTTGAACTTTCAGTCAGCTTTCACCCAGCTTGGATGAATGGGGGGTTTTGTATCTCTCTGTTCAGGAACTGAACTGTGTTCTGAGGGGAAAGTTTTGGAAGGATTTCGTTTTGTTCTGCCAGCTCCCTTCCAGAAGGGTTGCCAAAGTCAGTTTTGGTGGGATGCTGTGCTCTGGATGAAAAGCAGCTGATAGATGAAGCCAGTGCAGAATAAATAACATCAAATAGGAAATGTTTCAGTGAATTGGGTGGATTTTATCTCTGGAGCTCAGAGAGCTGCTGTTGGGAATATTGCCTTTGCTCAGTTCTGCTACTGTTGTCATTCCCCTTGTATAAATGTAATTTAGAGGGAAAAAAATCCTGTGGTAGTTCTTTTTCTCTTAATCCAAATTAATCCTGCGTCACATTTAGAAAAAAACCACATTTCTATGGCCTGCAAGGATATACTTCCCTTGGATGTTTGTATCCTTCAGAGCTTGTCTTAAAAGCCCCTGGAAGGAGAATTCAAGGCAACAGCCTATGAAAATCAACAGGAATCCGAAATTGCAGAGGTTTTGTGGAGGCATCCCTGTACCAGGGAACAAAAAGTTGCTTTTTGCTGCCATCATTTTAGGGAATGGAAAATGAAAGAAGCGTTTACTGGAAGCATTGCAGCTGCTGAATTCCCAAGGGAAAGCTTTTGTGGCACAGAGACCTGAGCCAAGAATTTCATCTGCTTCCAGCCTTGCCTTTGAAGTGCTAAACTCACCAGCAACTCCTTTTGGGGATGTTTTGGCACCTTTTTCCTGTAAATGATGGATGGTCCTGAGGTCACCCTGACTTTGCAGGGTGGGATTGCAGATAAGGTAAAAAATCAGAAGTGGGAACTGCAAGTTGCCTGCAGCTGAATCACAGAGATGCTGCACCCCTTCACTTCGAGGCTTCTCTTAATTATTAACGAGCTGGGAAGGGACAATAAGTGCATTTTTTGTGTGTGTAATGGGTCATCACAGAGCAGTGAAATCATCCTGGATGCCTTTCTGTTTGCTTTTGCTGCAGACTAAATAATGAGGAAGCTGCAGCATAAATTATTTTAGTATATCTTGTGAAATACCTTAAATTATCTGTGTTTTAGTGCCATGTGTTTGGAGGTGAGGATGAGGAAATAAATCTAAAAGCTGAATTTTCCTTTGTCACTCTGGGGTTTCAGTTTCAACTAATTCTTGTCATTCCTTATATGACAGGATGTCTCCTGGTGGAAATTTAATGAATGATCCTCTTTTGAGTTTGCAAGTGGGAGATCTTCAAAAAATCCATCGTTCTAATAGGTTCATTCATTTGGAATCTTAATTTTTCCAGCCTTCAAATGTGTGCCACTCCCTTTGTTTGCCAGTAGATGACTGAGAGGAGGAGCTGCCACACACTTTGAAGGGGTTCTGAAAACTGTCTGACCTTATCTCCCAACCACCAGAGGTGCAGGAAAGGTCAAAAATCTGGAATTCTGCATTTGCTTTGTTTCTGGGGAAGCCATGGCAGTTTTGGTTGGAGTTAAGGCACAAAAAATTTAAACATAGTGGGGGCAAATAGTTAATCCTTCAGGTATTTAAAGGTGCTGGTAGCAAGGCAAGTGCTGAGAAACTCTCTGAGAATAAAAAAGATTGTGGGGAAGCCAAACAGGTGCCACATAATGCAAGTTTTTATGTGGCATTACATTAAATTCTGGTTTTTAATCAAGGCTGACTTTTTTTTCTGGCTGGCAAAAGATTACAGTGGGGAAAACCTGATAACAAGAGAATGGCAGAACCCCAGAAAATATCCCAAATGTTGTTTAGAACCTGTGGGTCGGACTGGAAATGAATGAGGCCAGCTGGGCATCCAGCATTTTTAGCAGAATAAATATATCCCATGGAGCCAGCAAGCAACATTTGCAATAATTCCTTGCCTAATTTCAGTGTGTTTCCAAGCCTTTGTGTAATTTTGGGGCTGTACATTACATTATTCAGCCTCGTAATCAATGCAATTTTCACTTTCTCAGGACTGCAGTGTTCAAAATAATGACCCAGTACAATGCTCTCAATGTTCTTTATCTGTGTTACTGAAACCAACCTGATTTAAATCTTTGGTTCAGCTTCAGGGTTTTATTTGCAAGTCTCTAAAAGCACGAAAGGATTTCCTCCCATTTTCCAGTGTCTTGACTCATTCTCCTTGAAAAGAGAATTATAAATAGTTTATTTTTAAGCTCTGCTGTATTTCTCTGTTTGGTCAGATTTTGTCCATCCATTCATGACAGTTCTTTTCTAAATTAGTCACTTTTTAATGTGGATTCTGAGTCTCTCAGGGCTCACTTCTTCTTCCTCTTCCTCAGATTCAGCATCATCATTGTAGAAGTGAATTGTGGCTTGTACAGGAAAACTGGCCAGAACCTTCTCTCCGATGTTAGCAAGAAACTTCTGGGATTTGGATTTGGGCAAATAAAGCCTGAAAAGAAGAAAGCACATTTTAAGAGAAAAAGTTAAACAGTGCAACACTTGTCCATCGAATCCAGCTTGAACATTAAAATTTATTTTTTAATTGATTAATACTAGAATTAGGATTAGGATACCAGGGTTAGACTGGGGTTGGTGGCCTGAGGTACAGAGGTTGATTTTAGTGAGTTTTGTGTCTCCAGGTAGAGGAGGAGGTGTAGACCGATTTATTTATTTCCAAATCCATATTGTTTTGTGTTAAAATCATAAATGGCCCCTCTTGGTTTCACATTGGCCAATTTCCAATGAAATCTGACAGCAATTAAGGTCCCACAGAATTTCAGATGCCACAGCTTTTATAATAAATGCTTGTAAAGAAGAGGGATATTCCATTGATTTTCCTCCTCTAAAGGAAAATCCCAATTAGGAGTTTCCTAATTAAAGAATCCAAACATTGGTGAAAACCCTTATCAGTCCTCCAGCCTTAAAAAGCTTTACCTGGAGTTCAACTTTTAATCAAGAGCAAAATAAAGCAACCTCAAATCTGTACCAATCCCACTCCATTAGCAGCAGTTCCCACTAATTTTTTGGGCTTAGTGGGCAATAAACGTAAAAATAAATTAGGTGAGGCAAAAAATTTGAGGTTTTAAATTATTTTTTTCCTTATTTTCATCCTTTTCAGGCTCTGTTCAGCCTGGGCATCTTTGCTGAGGGATAAAAATCTGTGTAATTTGGTGAGTAATTAAATTGTTACTAAAATGAGAATTTCCAGGGACAAACTGATCCTTCTCCTGAGAAGGAAGGCATTTCATCTTTTTTTTTTTCTTTTGGTCACTTTTCATCTCTCAGGTGACAGGATTGAACTCACCTCACTGGATGCTGGAACCCCAGGGCTCCTTTTGATCTCCAGTTTATCACTTGATCATCCGATTCTGGCTGGAAAGATACACATCTATTAATTAGAATGGATTCAAAATGAAGATTTCACTTTTTTTCTTTAGGTAATTGGAAAATTCCACAGTAATGTTGCTTTGTTTGCTTTTTCCTCTAAGTGGAATTCTTGACATCATCACTGTGGGTCTGTTATCTCACAAAAATAAAACCTCAGGACCTTTGTTGATTGTGCCTCAATCTCTATTTTTGTTCTTTCAGCCTTTCCACCCAAGCAAGTGAAACTAAAAATGACAGTGCGTGTCAAAGTCAGCAAGTTACTTTAAAATTCAGTTTTTTGTTGATTTCCTTAGTGGTTTACTTATAACAACATCATTCTCAAAAAACCCAATAAATAAAATTATGCAAATGAAAGCATGTTTTTAAAAGCCATTTTCACTTAAACTCCCCCTATATACAAAATATCACATCCAGACTATGTCTGGAGATCTCAAACTGAGGTTATTCTTGTTTTTAATATATAATTAAGCAAATATAAAGTGCTGTTGAAATGATGGTTGTGTGGAGTAAGCAGTTGTTTCTGCAGCTCTTGATTATAAATAAAGAGGACATTATTTATTTCTATTTATAAAAATAAATTTAATAAATATATTTCTATAAATATAAATATATGTGAATATAAATCTGTGTATTTATATCTTATTTATCATAATATTATAAATAAACAATAAATTATTATTACATTATTATTACTAAATTACATATATTAATAATATATAAAGAAGAACTGATAGTAATTCTGTATCTAACACAAAATTAGAGATACTCTCAACCATCACCATGCACAGAACCCTAATTTAAACCACGCTTTCCAGCACTAAAGAAATGCTTGAAAGAACAAAGGAGGAAGTGACCAAGCCTGGCTTCCCATGTTCAATTCCTGCTTTTCCACAAGGGTTCTTTTCTCCAGAATTTGCTCTCACCATTTCTTGGTTCTCCGTGGCCTCCCCATCCCTTGCTGGGAGCATCCAGGGCCTCCACAGAGCAGAGCTGCTGGAAAATCAGGATACAATGGAATCATGGAATATCCTCAGCTGGGGGGGAGGAACAGGGTCATGGAATCCAACTCCTGGTCCTGCACAGCCCCCACAAAATCCCACCCTGTGCATCCATGAGAGCGTTTTCATTTAGCAAATAGGATTTTTATGGCAATATTTGGTTTCTCCCCACACCCCAGCCACTCTCTGGCCCATTTTTCACCAAGGGCTCCTTTCCCTTTGGGATTTCACAGCTCCAAGTGAACTCGAGATGGTTAAAATAACACTGAAATCTTTTTATTTCTGCAGAAAACCCCCAAACTGCTTCTCTGACAGATTCCCTGTGCTCACTGAGTGCCTGGTTATTTTTTGAGGCAGCAACTCCAGCATTAATCCAAGGAGGACAATCTGATCCCATTAGCCCAAGGGAACAGAGAGAGTGCTGGGTGCTGTATTTGCCCTTTTTTGGGGTCACCACACCTCTGGATGCTCTTTCCACCAGGATTTTCCATCTGGGTTGCTGTGCAACAGATCCAGCTGGAGAAATGGAAAAGTGCTTCCAAATAAACAGAAGAAGGAGAAGAAGGAGAAGAACAAGAGGGGAAGGAGAAGGAGAAGGAGAAGGAGAAGGAGAAGGAGAAGGAGAAGGAGAAGGAGAAGGAGAAGGAGAAGGAGAAGGAGAAGGAGAAGGAGAAGGAGAAGGAGAAGGAGAAGGAGAAGGAGGAGGAGGAGGAGGAGGAGGAGGTTATCACAACTTTCTGAAATCCTGACTTAAAAGGAGGAAATTTCAGCAAAAGACATAAAATAATGAGGAACACTTTCAACAATATATTTTGCCCTTTACTCCTGAAGCTGACGAATGTTTTTCGGTTTCTAGTCAATGGAATAATCCCATACTCACAGCTGGAGATTCCCAAGGTGGAAAAGCCTCCCTGTTCCTGCCTTACCTGCCCAGGTGCTCCCCCGGCCGGGGCGGGAGCTGCCGGGAATCCCGGGAATCCCGGGAGCGGCTCCCGGCTGCTCCCTCCATGGATTTGGATGCTCTAAAACCTGGGAGAGGCTCTGAGCCCCTCCTCTGTGCGAAGTGCTGAAGGAACTCACCTAAAACAAACACGGTAAAAGCAGGGAGAGGTCCTGAAGGAGAGGTTTTGCCAAGGAGTTCAAAGGTAGGACAGGCTCTCACCTTGGAGGCTGTTCCAGGGCCAGCAATCCCAGGGAAACAGAGGGATTTGTTTGGTTTGGTTAGCAAATCCCATGGGATATAGCACATATTTATCCAATTTCTCTTTCTGGTGCTGTTTTACTGAATGTGAATTTCCAGAATTCTCAGGATTATTGCAGAATCAGGATTTGCTCTTTAGTAGATACACTCTGTAAATGCACTTCTTGCATGTCTTGGGGAAACTCATCCACAGCCTGTCCTAAAAAAAAAGTCAAAGTTCTAATGCGAACTTTCTTCCCAGAGAAGGGAAAATAATTTTATTTAACGACCACAGATTATTTAGTGTGAATTGGGCACATTCAGTCTAAATCTACTCCCTCCTGTTTTTAAATACCTTGTGATATCTGTGAAGTTGTAAATAAAAAAAGAGTGCCCTATTACAAATAAAAATTATGTGCAGAGTCTAAATCCCTTTGAACATTTCTGTAACAAAAACAGTGCAATTACTAGAACAAAGAACATGGTGAAGAATATTAAAAATCCAAAATATTTGTTAAATAACAGCACAGGTCCTGAGGAAAAATGGCAAGCTTCTTAAGTGAGCTGAAGTGTAATTAAATATCTTGCTAAATTACAAGTCTGACCTCCACATATTTAATTTCACTAGCTCAGTTTTATTTGGTCCTGATTTAACTTGAGAGTTGAAAGGGAAGCTTGTATTGAAGATTTGATATCTGTGATCTTGCCATCAGATCTGGATGTGAGGATAATTGATTTATTCCTCTGCCAACATGGATATTAGTGCAGGACTAGAGCCTAAACTGCTGAAATGTAACACTCCAGAAGATGCAAAGTTATTCTCAATTAAATCTCTTGATAAAGCCCTGTAAGCCAAACCAAATTGATTGGTTTAATTATATTTAATATTTAATTTTATTTGTGATTTATTATTAGTTGGTTAAATTTGGTGCAAACCAAATTTATTACAAAATTACTGAAAATACAACTTTGGTGATGAAGCTGCAATGTAATTAAATCTAGTTACATGTAGGAAAAAATTGAATATTACATTATAGTAGTAATCAATCCAACCACGCAATTTTAATTGGCATTTTTTGTGGAAATCATTAACTAAAGTCAGGTTCCCTTTTTGCAGTACACTTGATTTTAATGTAAGGTGCTTAATTTTGATATTTGGTGAAGGACACAGAAAAGTTTTCCAAGAAGTCAGGGGAACTGTTCAGATCTCTGACATTACCTGGGAATAACTTCCACAGGTTCAACTCCTACAGAAAGATATGCTCTGTGCTAATCATTTCGTGTTAATTAAAAGAGGTTTTTATCTTTGTGAGAAATGGGGTTTATGCACTTTTCTCATGAAGGCAATTGTGCATTTGCAAGAATAAAGGGTTTTTTTCAACATAAATTGGTATATTTGGGGAACCTGGACACCTCTACAGCATTTCTAGTTTTGAATAATATCTGATATTAAACAAAGAACCACAGACACTGATAGCAGGCAAAGCTCCTCCCAGAGAAATCCTTGGAAAAGCTTTTAAGGAGCAGAAGGAGAAGGACCCAGCTGGTCACAAAGCACAGCAAGGCCAGTCTCAAAACATTCCTTTAAAGTCAAAAAGAGAAGCTCAGCTACTCCAAGGTTACACAGAAGAGCTGGGAGGTTTGAGGGCTGATATCACTCCCTGTTTGTTCCAAGGCTTTCTTCCTGCCTCCTGTAAACAGGAGCTGACTGACAGGGTGATTTTATTTTAGAAAACCTATTTTAGTAAATTCCCTGGTACATGCAAGGCCTTGGTTTAATAATAAAAATAATAACAACAGAATATTTCCCCAAGCTAAAATTCTGAACGTTTCAGTCAAAGCTTGTCATGATTAAGTCCAAGTTACACTACATCAGAAACTAGAAAACCCTCAGCAGCTTTACAGCTCTACATTAATTCTGTACCAACATCAGCAGGAGCTTGGCTTGAAACAGGTTCTGCTTTAGATTCCCTTGCATGGTGAGGCTTTGATTCAGTTTTTTCATTTCCTCCTAAACTTTTCCAGGGTAAGAGAACTTCAGAAATCAAAAAAATGCTCATTGTGGAGCTGACTGAGCTGTCCTGGAGGTGACATTCGATGCCACCATAGCCCTTGAAGCGAAGCACGTTCCTGTCTGTGAAAAGGTTACACAAACAGCCGAGCTTTGTGCAGCCTCTGGGGTCAGCAGTGCATGTGCTGTTGAACTAACCCGGAGAAAGTGAATTCCAGAGTTGAGAGCTTGCTTTGGAGATTGTTTTCTTTCTTTTGATGTGCCCAGGCAAGTATTTGGACTTCCTGCACAAGATAAAGTCACACAAAGGAGCAGTGTGAGGTGCCAGGTGAGGAGCACTGGAGGTTTGTTCCTCTCTGTGTAGGGCAGGATATGGCAGCAGCACAAGATCGGTGCTTCTGAAGCTTGAGATGAAGAATTCCTTAAAATATTTGGCCTTAACTGAAACTGTCATCTCTTTGGGCCATGAGTTGTGGAAATATTATGTCTCATCCCTGGAGATGTTTGTTAGGAAAATTAATCCA
>VYZR01024869.1:9008-19299 GCA_013400675.1 Oxylabes madagascariensis
GTAATATTTGTTTTTATGCCTACAGTCAAGATCTCCCCTTCTCCTTGCAAACCTTGTCCTGGAGCATTTCTTCCAGTAAATTTTGATTATGACTTACTGAAAAGAGTGCAAGGTTTTTTTCAGTGGCACAGCAAGGATGTGGTAGAATTTTCTTTAAACTACTCTTGTTTTGTGTCTCCTTACTGTTGTGCTTAGCATTCTCAGTGTCACCTCCTAAGCTTACATAGAGCTCTCTTTTGGCAATAAAAGTGCTGGCTTCCACTAGGATTCCCAGGGCTGAATTTGGCCCATAACCTCAGAGTGCTCTCAGAGTGCATGTGATTTCCTTCTGAAGCCACTTTGATTGTCCTAAAAATATTGTTCAAATATTAAAAACCTACTTGTCAGACTCTTAAAAGACTAGCAGCGATGTAGATCTCCAGTGTTCATCCATTGGTTGCTGCCAGAGTTCAACACCTAAATGCCCTGATTAGCTCTACCAGATGGATGTTTGTATATGGAGCTAATGAACAACTATAGCACCAGCACATAAAATATCACACTGCATCTTTTCCTCTTCCTCACAAGTACAAATAGTTTAGAATATCTTAAAAGTCATTAAAGATGCAGAGAACTAACAGACCTAGTTTTAATTTAAAAAATAATGGTAATTTTAAAAAGCTCCTTTTGCAAAATTATTAGATCAAATCCTCCAGTCTCACACTTCCACATCTCAACATTTCATCTTAGTGTCATCACTTTCCACATAAATAGCAACAACCAAGTAAGTAATCCTTAATAATTATGAGGAATTTCTCCCTTTCTGATTCTTAATTTTACTTGTGAGAAGCTGGAATTAAATTCTCATCCACCAAGTGTTCTGTCTTTCAAAATAACTACGTTTTCATTTACCCACAGATTAACTCCTTGAGTGTATCATCCTCAGGACAGATAAGGCTTTGATGTCGAAGAATTAAATCATTAATCTCTCTTGCGAAGTCAGTGTGCATTTCCAGAACTCTTGGGGGTTTTCCTGATTTCTATCAATGTCTGCATTTTACATTTAATGCGTCCTCTTTTTTCTCTTCCCTAAAACTTTGTACATCTTTGTCTGCTGATTGTAATTTCTTTCTTGTCTTTTCTTCAGTTTTTGTTTCTTTGAGGAAATCAGTTCTCAAATTTTTAATTAATTATGCCTGCACTGTCTTAATATTGGGCATGACCTCTGAGATTTTACAGTTTTGGCTGATTTAATTGGTCAAGTGACACCCTCCTCCTGTTTACTGAATTCCTCTCCTCGCTGTAGAATCCCATTTGTTACATCTGGGTGACAGAGTTCTCTCAGCTGCAATACTTGAAACCATTTCAGAAGAGCTTTTTCTTTCTTATCACTCTCTTCTTTCTTTCAAAATATTAATTAGTTTTTAAATCATAAGTTTGAGTATCTCTGTGTAGTCTCATTCTTATCTCTCAGTCCTTTACACAGAGGCTGTCCTCAATTAGGTTGTGTTGGCTATTTATATTGCTCCAGAATGTTCATCTCCAATTATAAATCTGTAGTCCAAGTCTGAATTTACACGGAGCATACTTCACCAGTTCTCATAATATAAGTGATTGAAGTGTGATCAAAGAAACCAAGAGAGACTTGTGAAGACAGTTTAGGGTTCTGTTGAAGTCATTTACGTTACCGTGGCTCTATTACAGTGATGAAATCAGGATTTGATGCCAGAATGAGAATTTTACATTAGATTTGGTATCCTATCTGTGAGGCTGTGAATTTCTTTTCTATTATACAGAATAGAAATAAAAACAGATCTCTTAACATCATTGCAACTAGTTCACAAAAAGTTGTTCCTCTATACAGATATAAATTTTAATATTTGTCTTGGGATGGTTTTTTTCCTAGCTACGTAAGCAGGAAAAAACCCCCCACCTGTCCCTTTTCTCCTAGCTGAGTATCCATTAACTTCAGGTGAATTTTATATGGTCAATCTTTCTCATAAAACATTTATTTTTAATAGTAAATCTTGTTTTTAAATACAGTGCAAGGGAATGGCATGCTACATTTAATGTAATAAGTCTCTAGGTAAAAGGTAAATGCAATCAATAGATTGAACACAAGTGAAATCAAGTTGAAGATACATGGGGATATTTTTCTACTGTTATACCTTCTTTCTCTTTCATTCTTTCTGTCTTCTTCTAACTTCTTCTCCAAATATAATTTTAAGAACAGACTAAGCCAGACTAAGCCAGACTAAAAAATCCCAGCCAATGCCTCAGTAAGTGCCTTGTGTCCAGATAAGTTAAAGTTGGATAAGTTTACCTTTGCTAAGTTAAAGTTGATGAAGTACATTATTTTGTCTATATGCTGTTTTAAAATTTGCCAAGTACATTATTCTACCTTAGTGTTCCAAAGTTTGGAAGTAAAAATTTGTCACTGAAGTTCCTGAGAATATTGCTGTTTTTCCCATATACCATCCTGAATCAAACAACCTTCCCCTAAACCCACTGAGCAGACCAGGGCAGAACAAGGTGTTCAAACCCTGTCATTCACCTATGTGATCCACCCACAGATGCTTTTTTCCTGCTATTTTAATGGGCTGGAATATATTCTTCAGTCAGATTCCTTTATGGAGGCTGATTTCAGGATTTCTACAGCATTCTAGAAATATCTACTGCACTGAATTTTAGCTAGAAAACTGCTTATTTCTGAACCCTGATTTTACTTGGGCACTCTGTAGAGCCCACTCTGGTTTTCTCATCTTTGTCAAGAGCAGTGGTGAAATATCTATGGAAAAACAGTGCCTCCAACACTAAGACCGAACTGCAAATTCAGGGCTTTAATTTGGGTGTGGACATCGGAAGGAAACTTCACTATTTACTCAATTTTATGCATTCTTTTCCCACTTTGAGACCTGTGTGCTTCCTTGATTAGTCTCAGTGTGAGGAAATTAGTCTAACTGAAGTTGTAGCAACTGGATAGTACCAACCAATGGTTGATTTTAGTGCCTAATGTCATTGGGATTACACCAGTGATGAATTTAATGCAAGTTTAACAAACACAGTCCAACTATTAAAAATGTCTTGTATAAAGCTGAAAATCCCTTCACTCAGTTCATTAAACAACCTCCATATTGGAGAGTAGTTCCGTGACACTTTCTTCCCGTTTGTAAACATTTGCTTCTTGCTTTAAAATTCCCAGTTATAATGCATCCGATTGTAGATCTTATCGATAGTCTAGGGTGAACTGTACAATAACACCCTTTAAACACTGCAGTGTCTTCCCTCTAAGCACTACTCTCTGGATTGGTTCTATTGTGAAAGCCTCTGCAAGGGCTAGCTAGGACTGTTCTCTTCAATACTTTCCACCAGATCACAGAATCTCTCTCCTGTTTTCCTGCTAAACAGGACCCTGTCTGGGCTAGCATTGGCATTGAAGAGAACTGATTCCTGCTAATGAGGAACCATACTTTGTGTAGAATTCTTCCAACAGCAGAACTGTCTGGGAGTTCTGGCTTGTTCATAGTAGCCCCAAAAATATTTGACTTTCTAGAGGCTTATTGTTCTTAAAATTATAAACTTCAGCTAAACAATATTGTTCTATGAATGGCAGAAAAAACTAGCAGCTGCACTAATAACCCTCTTATTTCTTATTTTCCAAGTCAATGTTTCTCAGACAGTATGTTGTGGTTACTGGGATCTAAGAAGAAGAGTCAGAAATCTTCACAATTGAGTATAATATCCACCTTGGTGTGACGGATGTCCTGTCAGCAGTTAAGAGTAGCTCTTATCCTGGCTTGTGTAAACTGCAAAAGGAGATGCATCTGCAAAAGGTTTAAGGAATACCGCTTTAGAGTTTGTATAGAAAATTACAATTTCCTGAAAACTGGTGAAGTGTTCACAGTCTAAACTTAAAGTCTCAGATAGGATTCATGGAGATGAAGAATCTGATGTTAATTGTGAATTTATTGAAGGAGAATAAAAAGTAAATCCTCAGGATCTATCTGGAACATCCTGTTTGAAATGTCTATTTTGAAGGAACTACACATGTATTTTCCTTTTCTCTGTGAAGACCAATAATGTTTCGACTCAGTATAGTTGACTAGGTCAACACACTCTTGCAAGTTGTCTTGCAAGCTTTTCATGATTTTTCATCCTTTCACTAGTTTACAAATCAAGCAGGAAACTTTCATCAGTAGTTGCCAGCATTTTAATTGTGATTCCCACATCAAAACTCATCAATCCCCTTTATAAGTCTGCCCAGACCCTTTGTTTTCCTGCCAGAAGATAGCACAACAGAGCTGAGGGAAATAAATTTAAACAGACCTGAGGGAAAGTTCAGTGTGAGTGGTTATTATGTCTTTCTTTCCATTGTCCTTGTTTCTGTTCTTTGCATGGAAAAGCAAATGGATTGTGAGACTGGGAGGAACTGAGAAGAAAAGCTGTCCCTTTTTGCTTGGTGAAGGACAGAGTAGCAGGTGTGAAGCAGTATGTATTCAGCCTACTGTTAATAGTTCCATTTACCAGCACACTTTAGCTTGGAATGCACTGTGTTCATTTTGTACTTACATCTGCAATTGATGCACAGATCCTGTAGAGCACTGCCTTGAGAAAATAAATCCTCTTCTACTCCTCTAATGGTGCATTTGATTCCTTTATTTAGGCTCAGTTTATTTAAAGCTTTCTGAGCACTGAATCTCTAGTATGTAAATAACCTCAGGCAGTCCAATCTATGGGGAAGAACATCTCCAGTTATTTATTGTTTTTCTAAAATTGCACACATGCAAAAGCAGACTGTGAAAAATATCACTGCGTAATAGCGTTATATAATTGTGTAGATCATAAAGAGGGCACATAAAGATTGCCACTTCCACTGTAGTTTCTTGAGGCACAGGTCTCTTCTGTCAGTGGTATACTTGTCTATAGAAACAGTAACTCCCTGCCAGATAAGTGGTGCTGTCATCATTATTACAACCTCATAGTCATGTCCTATGAGCAGGATTGGGGAAGGATTTCAAACTACTTTGTTTTTCCACATATGGTTTCCCTTGTTGTGGATAGCTGTGTTTGTGGGAATAGCTAATACCAAGTGATTGGCAGCATTCTGATAGTTTTTACACTAACCTCTCTTCAGTTTTGCAGGGGTCTGCCTATGGATGGCTCAGTGCAAAGCAAAAGCTTTGGTGTAGGTGTTAAGTGTTACTCTGTATTTTCAGTAGTATGTGCACAGTGTGATCATCTGTTTGAGACGGGCAAAAGAAAAATAAATTCCAAGGAAGCAAAGAGCAAATTGTGCCATGTAGGAGGCCATTCCAAATCAATTTGCTCTAAAGACAAATACAGAAGAATTCTTTTTGTACTTGCGTGAAACAAGGTGAGCCTGCATACTGCTGAGCTTTTTGGTTTTCCACATCCAACTCCCTATTGGCAAATGTAGTTTAGGTGCTCAGTGCAGTGGGCTAAGGTCTGTCAGTACCTCTCAATAGAATCATAGAATCAATAAGGTTGGAAGAGACCTCTACGCTCATCAAGTCCAACCATTAATCTAGCACCACTATGTTCACCACTAAGCCATATCTAGGGCTACATAGAGCCAAGCTGCCCTGTCCCAAAAACAACATTCTTCAAGCATATCTAGAGCTTCAAGGGGTCCCAGGGAGTACTGCTAATGTGTTGCCTTCCCTCTGTAGACATTACCTTTGCAGGGAAATTTGATTTTCTTTACCTACTTAGCTCCTGTGGGGCACCTATTGCAGTGTATTGCTAGGCTGAAACATAACCCCAGAAACAAATCATTCTGTTAGCTGAACACCCTAGTTCTGTTGAGGAGGAAAAGATGCTTTAATGAAGATTTCCTACATGAAACAGGTCAGAAGCAGAGAAGACAGAAGATCAGATAGAATCTGCAGGATAGGCAGCTATAGCCCTGAATACTAAGATTTTAGTTTTGGCTGACCCGTATTCCATTCAGAAGTTTTGAGGCATTTCTGAGTTCATGGTCTTAGCCATGAGGACAGCTGAGAGGGAGGAGGTCATTGCTGTTGTGCAGAAGGATATTGGCAGGGATAGCTCCTGCTTGTTTAGTGAGAATTTCTGTGTCTGCTTCAACTCTCAGACAGTTTTTATAGGAGAGGTGCTTCAGCCCTCTGATCACCTTTCTGGCCTTCTCTGGACTTGCTCCAACAGGTCCATGTCCTTCCTGTGCTGGGACCCCAGAGCTCTGCAGGTAGGGTCTCACTAGAGCAGAGCAGATCAGAGCAGCAGAATCCCCTCCTGGCCCTGCTGCCCACGCTGCTCTGGATGCAGCCCAGGACAGGTTTGGCTCTCTGGGCTGTGAGTGCACATGGCTGGGCCATGTCCGTCGTGTCACCCACCAGCACCCTCAAGTTCTTCTCAGCACTCAAGGGCTGCTCTCCATCTGTTCATCCCCCAGCCTGTGTTGGTACCAGGGGTTGCCCCAAACCAGGTGCAGCACCTTGTTCTTGGCCTTTTTGAATCTCATGAAGTTCATATGGATCCAGATACCTCTGGATGACATCTCATCCCTCAGGCATGTCAACCATACAACTAATCTTAGTGTTGGGAATTTTAATTTAATTCAGTTTCTTGAATAGTAATTTATTCAGCTGGGAGTAGATCTCATTAAAATACCTAAAAGATATTGACTGTACTTTTGTCCATAAAGAACTGTTATATTTCTCTTAAAATATGCGTGCATATACAGTGCATTTTTGCAAATGGAATTTGAGCTCCTTTCTAAGCTGGATTTTTTTGAACATACATAGATTTGGGATTTCTTCAAACGGAATAAAACTGTACCTAAAAATATAGTTTCATGCTAGAACACAAGCTGAGTTAGAAAAATAGTATTTTTTACAAATAGAGGGAATTAATTTTTAATTAAATAAAACAAAGAAGGAATTGCCAAGTGTAATATAAAACATTAATTTAGCAACACGTCTGGCAAGGATATAGTATATTCTGGAATATCTTTGCAATTATCAACTATTTAAATTGCTGTTTCAGTATCAGCAAGGTAAAGAGAAGTGACATAGGATCAGAAAGTTGACAGAAAAAAGAGTAAGGGTGAAAAGAGATAGGAGAGAAAAGTGAGTTAGGCAGCAGCAAAAGAAAGGAAGGAGGCTCCACCCATTCAGCTGACTACACAGCAGCTTGAAAAAATAAATTCAAGCTGTGAAAGTCCACCTGTTACTGGCATCATCAGTGGCCTTTAAAGACATGAGGGAGAAAGCAGAAAAGCTGTCGTGTATCATCCTGTGCTGTACCAATTCATATCTGCTGCTGAGGGCAGCCTAGCTGGCAGTGGCAGCTGCCTTGGTGGCAAAGAGGTGCTGCTGTGCCTTGTGCCTCTGCACCTCGAGGCTGGCAAAAGCAGCTGTGCAACAGCGACTGTGTGACCCTGGGTGTGCTGGAACAAGGGGCTTCCTTTTCACTGAGTGCAGTTTCTTTCTCCTGCATTTAATCAGGCTCATGCAAGTGGGGGGTTTTTGAAGCTTGTGGTGAAAATAGGTCATTGTAGAAAGCTACTATGTCAGCTACTATTGTTTGACAGCTACTATGTCAACTCTGTGATACTATTTTTGGATATCAAAACTGTCAGGGTTACTTTTCAAAAGGTAGATGAGAGAAGCAGAAGAGCATCCTGTTCCTGCAGGATATGATCAATATTGTCATCACACAGCTTTTTTCTTATTAATGCCTTTGATAAACTTATTTACAAAGCAGTAGTAAAAGTGAATGTTCAATGTATGGTTTGAATTGCAGTACAGTCAAACCACTACTTTTTTTAGCAGACTTGCCGCTACTTTTCAAGTGTTTGCGTCAAAGGTTCAAGTCAAGTGCCAGAAAGAAGATATTCAAAACACATATTGGGATCTTTTGTAGGTTCTGCAAAGGCAGATGTAGCAGTATCAGGCAGAGGTGACCGGAGAAGCTCCTGCTACCATGCTCTGAAGCCTTCCATGAGCAGGTCTGCCAGCTGCTTCTCCCATCCACCCTGTCCTGCCTCCTTTGGGGAAGTAGCTGTCCTTTGTCACATGCTTCTGGTCTCCTGTGGCATCCCAGAGTCACAGAATTCAGAATATCCTGAGCTGGAAGGGACCCACAAGGATCATCAAGTCCAACTCCTGGCCCTGCACAGGACATGCCAAGAGTCACACCATTCGTATGAGTGTATTGTCCAAGGGCTTCTTGAACTCTGTCAGCCTTGGTGCTATGACCACTTCTCTGGGAAGCCTGTTCCTTTTTCTGATATCCAATGAACTTTTCTCTAATTTTCTAATCTTCTATTTCCATTTTCTAATATCTAATAACCTAAACCTCTCCTGACACAACTTCAGGCCATTCCCTCAGGTCCTGTCACGGGTCACCACAGAGAAGAGATCAGTGCCTGCGCCCCCTCTTTTCCCCTCATGAGGGAGTTGTATACTGCCATGAGGTCTCCCCTCAGTCTCCTGTTCTTCAGGCTGAACAAACCAAGTAACCTCAGTTGCTCCTCATATGGCTTCCCCTCAAGGCCCTTTCACCATCTTCATTGCCTTGCTTTGGGTGGTCTGTAACAGCTTTAGTGTATTTTTTATACTGTGGCACCCAGGACTGTCCCCAGCACTCGAGGTGAGGCCACCCCAGTGCAGAGCACAGCGGGACAATCCCCTCCCTTGCCCCACTGGTGATGCTGTGCCTGATGCACCCCAGGACAGGGTTGCCCCTCCTGGCTGCCAGGGCACTGCTGGCTCATATTCAATTTGGCATCGACCAGGATCCCCGGGTCCCTTTCCACAGTGCTGCTCTCCAGCCTGTCATTCCCCAGTCTGCCCATACACCCAGGGTTGTCCTATCCCAGGTGCAGAACCCAGTACTTTATCTCGTTGAACTTCATACCATGGGACTGTTAGAGATATATCTACATCTGGAGTGCTACAGAGTTTTGAAGGAAGTCAGAGTAGGTAAGCAAATTCAACTCCAGCACTTTCATTTAGAGGTATTATCACCTCTTATCTCTAAACTATATTAAATCTAAGGGCCTCTCTGCCTTATCTGCTGCCAAATAAAAAGGGAGTCTGGATATTCTGGCAAGGTTTATAGGCAGGCTGTAGGATAAAATCTGAAGAAATACAGGCATAAAAAGACTACAGACATCATATTACTAGCCCTTCTTTTTACTAAGTTGCTTTACTGGAGAAAATGGTTTATTTTAGGTAATTCCATCTTTTCTCTGTCTCTGTGTGTTGCAGACAGACAGTGGTAGATGTAAATGCCATCCTGTTCCTTCCAGTGACTTAGCAAAAAGGCAGCATGTCTGCCAGGCAAGTACAATAGAAGAAATTGCTAAGATGGTTTTGAAACATTGAGTGAGGTCACAGAACTTGGAATGGCAATGCTTCTGCAGGTACTTTAGCACTACCTTCCTGCTTCACTCAAATAAATTCATACATTCAGGTCTGCTCCTGTATACTGTGCCCAGTGATTGTACCAGAAGGTCTTTGCTACCTGCTTACATCCATTTTTAGCAGCTGAGCAGTACCTTTCTATTTTGAGTTATTTTTTCAAGTGGGAAACAGTCTCATGAGAAGCTACAGCAATCTGAAAGAGCAGTAAGTTAGTTAGCAGTCATGAGATGCTGCTGGGAAGAAATGTAATCCCAACAATTTAAATATGCAAAACACATCCCTGCTGTTTTGATCAGAAAAATATCTTTCAGTTCTGATTGTGCCTCCATTCAGACAGCAGCACAGTTTTGGCCACCAGGCAGGCCTGCAGTTTTGTGTTAGCAGAAGGCAGAAAGAAACAAAGCCAAATATTTTACCACACTATTTCCCATTGCTTTTTTAACAGGTCTCCATAGGTTTGATATAGAATGGTTGCTGGAATGACCCATGCATTTAAGCCAGTCCTATAAACCTGTTCAAGGAAACAGAGTAGACCAGATGTAACTTTTCATACCTTTTGCACTTAGTTGCCTAATAGTAAATAGGATTTGCCACCTATTTTTATCTGATTATATAAACCAAGCTTGGTAGTAGTGCTAGGCACTGATTTAAAGTTGAGATAGTCAAGGTCACAAATCCACCATTTACTTGTGAGATCTGTCAAGTGTTGAGGCATATTTATGGGAAAGTGTGGGAGGAAGTTTGTGCATTTCCAGTGACTCGCTCAGACTGTCGGTCAAGGTGCTTTGAGCACAAAATTAATTTTATGTTACTTTTAATCCCATTCATTTCTGCCATGGCAGAAGGGTTTGTTTCCCAGATAAGATTTTGAAACAAACAGTTATACCAAGGGGAAGACATGT
>VYZR01024869.1:26472-66501 GCA_013400675.1 Oxylabes madagascariensis
CCCAGCCTGTAGCACTGCCTGGGGTTGTTGTGGTTCAATTGTAGGACAGGGCACTTCACCTTATTGAAATGCAAATTGTTTTCCTCAGCCCATGGATGCAGCCTGTCCAGATCTCTCTGCAAAGCCTCACTAACCTCCAGCAGATCAACACTCCCACAAAATATGGTGTCATCTGTGAACTAACTGAGGGTGCCCTCAATCCCCTTGTCCAAATCACTGATAAGATTTTAAACAGAACTGGCCCCAATACTGAGACCTGGGGAAGGCCCCTATCCACCAGCCACCAACTGGATTGAATGCATTCTCTCCCACTCTTTGGTTCCAGCCATTTGGCCTGTTTTTAACTCAGAAAAGAGTGCACCTGTGTAAGCCATGGCCTGCAAGCTCCTACAGAAAAATGCCATGGGAGACAGTATCAAAGGCTTTTTTAAGTCCAGCTAGACACAACCACAGCCTTTCCCTCATCCATTAGGCAGGTCACGTGGTCACATAAGATCAGGTTGGCCAGGTAGGACCTGCTTTTTCTGGATCCAAGCTGTCTGAGCCAAATCCCCCAGTTGTCCAGTATGTGCTGCATGATCACACTCAAGATGATCTGTTCCGTAACTTTTCCTGGCACTGAGGTCAGGCTGACAGGCCTGTAGTTCTCTCGATCCTCCTCCAACCATTCTCGTAGCTGGGTGCCACATGGTCAACCTCCACTTGTCTGGGACCCCCAGAGTTAGCCAGGACTGGTGACAGATGATGGAAAGTGGCTTGGCGAGCTCTTCCACCAGCTCCCTCATTACCTTCATGTGAACCCCATCTGGCCCCAGGGAATTGGGAGTTTCTAAGTGGCACAGCAGGTTGAGCAAGGACATCATGGGTGGTGTTCTCATTGAATATACCCTCCAAAAAAAGTGGGGGCAGATAGCTACGGAGGAGCTGCCAGTGGACTCCCACAGAACCAGGAAGAGTGCAAGAAATTCTTCTCCCAGAAATACCACTGTCATAGCAAAGGAGAGGGTTGTGGTGCATCTTATGAGAGANTTCTGAAGTGCGAATAGACATCTACAGCCTTTCCCTCATCCATTAGGCAGGTCACGTGGTCACATAAGATCAGGTTGGCCAGGTAGGACCTGCTTTTTCTGGATCCAAGCTGTCTGAGCCAAATCCCCCAGTTGTCCAGTATGTGCTGCATGATCACACTCAAGATGATCTGTTCCGTAACTTTTCCTGGCACTGAGGTCAGGCTGACAGGCCTGTAGTTCTCTCGATCCTCCTCCAACCATTCTCGTAGCTGGGTGCCACATGGTCAACCTCCACTTGTCTGGGACCCCCAGAGTTAGCCAGGACTGGTGACAGATGATGGAAAGTGGCTTGGCGAGCTCTTCCACCAGCTCCCTCATTACCTTCATGTGAACCCCATCTGGCCTCAGGGAATTGGGAGTTTCTAAGTGGCACAGCAGGTTGAGCAAGGACATCATGGGTGGTGTTCTCATTGAATATACCCTCCAAAAAAAGTGGGGGCAGATAGCTACGGAGGAGCTGCCAGTGGACTCCCACAGAACCAGGAAGAGTGCAAGAAATTCTTCTCCCAGAAATACCACTGTCATAGCAAAGGAGAGGGTTGTGGTGCATCTTATGAGAGAAAGTGTTTTTACAGTATTCCTTACCACACAGGTTAAGATGTCAAACCAAAATCACAACTATTAAATGGAAAAAAATGGGAACCCTGAGCAGAAGTTATTTTAATGGCTGAATTCACAGATCAAATCTGTTTAATTCTGTGCCATCGCTAATTGTTGCTTCATAGGGTGCAATCAAGCTTTGGATGAACACAGCCACAAACAGGGGCCTTACTTGCATAAGCCAATCATGTGCTTTTTGCAGGGTGGCAGACCAAAACTGTAGGAGATGTTTACATTTTTTTCCAGCTCAACTTGGAGCTCTATTTTGGCACAAAATCAGGACATACCCCATTCAGCCAGAAAAATTCACCTTTTTGGCCAGCCAGGAAAATTCAGCTTTGGTTTCTGACCCGCCACAGTTCTCCTCATTTCGTTTCCTTCCCAAAGCCAAGTTTCAATTAGCACATTAAGAGCAAAGACTCGGGCCCCACATGACAATGTTTACCTCAGTGTGGAAACCACAGGAGATTGCTGAGCAACCAGGACTGCTAAATAGTTCTTGGGAACTAGTGCAGAAAGAATAAGTGAGGAGCAAATGAGGAGTTTGTGTGGAGCCCGTTCACACAGGCATATACGAGCCTGCTCTCTGTTGCAGTAGCTGAAGTTGTGCCTACTAACAGGTCTCAGCTGAAACCATAGGTTTTATAGTTGACAAAGGGTGTTTATGCAGTGTCAAACAGTTGAAAGGTTTGGGGTTTTTTCCCCCATTTTTATTGTACTATATGTTTTGTGAAAGCAATCACTTAGAAATCTCCATTATGTAATGCTGTTTTAAAACATTCTTAAACTGCATGAAAAAAATCTCTTTTAATTACATGATCAATTTCTCCTTTTAATGTGTTTTTTTTTTTTGCATGCTACGTGCCTTTTTTTTCTACCACATTATCTTCATGGGGGGAAAAAGAATAGCAGTATTTACTATTCTAGGATTACAGTTTCATAAATAAAACATATAGTGAGAATCACCAAGTCTAATTAGGATTACCATTATTTTTTCTACTTATTTTTTAGGTGGATTATTTTTATGTAATTTATTCACATCCATCTTTTGTAAAGCAGCAGAACAGCTTTAACCTTCTAACCCTCTTCTTTCCTTTTCCTGCTTACAGAATATTTTCTTAACGTAGAAGTTGCTGAATAAAGGTAGAGGCTAGGTCATGTATGAAACAGGATCTGAACCTTTTTTTTCCTTAACTGAAGATATAAACTTAGAAGTCTATAGCTCTCTTTCATCCTTTGCTTCCCACCAGAAAATACGCACTAAATGGGGCAGTTCAAGAGGGGAAATGTGTCTTCCCTGAGGCTGAATTTCTAAGAGGTGTTTTATGGGCTCTGCCTAAGCATGCTGCTGGTGGGGCTCCACACACCCTTAGCTGTGAGGACAGCTGGGCCATAAGCAACTCCTGGAAGAGTGTCCTTGCCAGATGTTGGCCCGAGCTGTGTGGACAAATGCTTTAGGGAGTGCAGCTTGAAGCCTTCACCTCATTTTAAATCCAGGCTGGTGGTAATCCACTAGGGACACTCCAAGTAGGAATGTCCTCTGAGGATAAGGGAAACAGCTAGCTCCCATCTCCTCAAATCAAACCGAAAAACCCCAAGGAGCAGATGCCTCTGCCTTTCACCCTGCAGGTTACCACCTGGAAAGGGCATATGGGGACTCAGAGTCTCCACTGAGCTTTGTGCAAGAAGCAGGCTCAAGGGGTTGCTGGGAGATGCCTGGAGTGTTTGCTAAGATGACACCTGTGAGACCTGCTTTTGCAAGTATGATACACAAGCAAAAGTACCAGTTTGACTGTTCAGAAGGGATTAGTTTCAGAGACAGAATTGGGATACTACTGCTTCCAGAGGTAGGTGGCAACTGAGAGAAATCTTGAGGGCACGTACCTGAAACATGGAGACATCACTGATAGTTTGTTAGACAGTCTCACTGTGTTCCCAGAAAAGTCTGGGACACATTGGACAAAAACTTGGTTAAAATATTCTTTAAAATGAGAGAAAGAGACTATTTTGATTTGTCAACATCCAGGAGTTTCAAATGAGGACCTCAGTATTTCTAGGATGAATTTTGAATAACAATTTGGAGACAGAGCCATCTCCAGCTCTATGCCAATGTTTACAATCAGAAGATGGCATGATTCAGATGCTTTCAACTGCTATTTCTCATTCTGACATTCATTCTGGGTAAAATATTTTAAATGGGATGCAATAATAAAATAGAGGAGAAAATTAATGAGTTTATAATTATTACTTCTTGCTATTTATTAAAGAGCTTAAATGGATGCTTTCATATTTGAAATAGATTGCTAGATAAAAGGATAAATTTGGCTAGCATTGGGGGATATAATGTGCTCAGACATCTGGTAAGAGTTTGATTAGATCTTATGTAATATTTTGATAATAAATAAGACTGCCATAAAATTAACATAGCACATCTTGAAAAATAAGATGAGTGACAAGTCTTCAGTACATCTAAGCAGGTAACCTTGAGCGAGCATATGTGCTTCCAGAGTGGTCAGCTCATGGCTGCTTCTTGATCATTGACGAACTGCCAGAAGCCAAAGCGGTTACAATGACGGCAATGTTGAGCTTAAAAGCCAGACAGAACAACGAGGTTCTCAGAGTAAACTGAGAATAAGCTAAACAGTGTAGGACTTCAACTGAAGTTTATTACTCAAATACATGGTCTGGGTGCAATTTATAATAATGAAAATGAGGGGATGAAATTTTCTTGTGTCCCAAAAAGCAGCATCTCTGTAAAGGATGAGAAGGGTGATTTGAGCTGCTGGGGTAATAAGCCTCTCCTTGACAGGATAGGGTCTAATGCAGTCCTTGGATGTGTAAACAGAGGTAGCTAAAATAGCAATGGAGCAATGATATTTATGTTTGGCAGTGGAGAGAGCACTAATGGAATCTGTGTCCAGTTCTGTCATTTGAGAAGGATATGACAAACTGAAATGGGTTCAGAGAAGAGTTAGAGAACAATTAAGAAGCTGGAAAATACTTATTATGGGCAGAAAACCTAGGAGCTAGTGTGTATTTTATAAAAAGAAAGTTATAGGGTGCCTAATTTGCAATCCATGAGTTTACAAGGGAGGAAAGCTTTGGTGATGGCTTCCTGCAGCCTTGAAGCCAGAAAAATCAGACCAGAAGCATGGCACAGGATCTAGCAGTAAGGCTCTCATTAAAAGTTATGGTAGCAATTGTAAAACTTTTTTTTTTCTTGTTTTTTTCTACAGCTACACTTTAATGAGAGTCAACACGGGGAAGTTCTGCTCAAGAGTCATCCCCGTTGGCCTCAGGAGCCACAAATCTAAGAAAACTACTGAGAGTATCTCAAACAATAAGTGAGTTAAAACTTCATGATCATCCATACAGAGCCATAAATACAAGCATGAGGTCAGGGTCTTACCTGAAACCAAATGCTTTGAATATTGAGAAAATTGTTCTAGACTGTTCACATGTACATAGAAAACTGGCTGTCAAGAGAGAGGTAAGAAAGTTCCAGTGTTTGAGACTGAAATGAAAAAGGAATCCAATATTGCAAGTGAAAAGTGTTGGTTGGGCAAACATGTGTAAGGTGTGGAGCAGTGAGAGTAGCAGAGAAGCCAAGTAACTCCCTGCCACTAAAGGATGTCTGAGAAGAGTAGGGTTTTATACAAACACATGAGGGTGAAATCAGTCCTGAAAGGAAAATGGATGAGGTAGGGATTTGTGTTAGGCTCAGTTTTTATGCAGGTGTTCTCATTAATGTGAGAGTAAGGGGAACTGCAGATGATGTGAAAGTATAAGTTACTGCCCTGGAGGAAATATAAAAGAAGATACAAAAAAAGTGGTAGAGGATAATAACAGAGGCACGGAATAACAGTGTGAGATTCTGAGTGAAAATATGTAAATTACCTCATTGAAGCAGAGGAAAAGATGGAATTAATCCAAAGGAAGGGAAAATTGTACACAGCAGCTATGCTGAAAGATAAGAAATGTGCAAGATGGAAATACAGAGCCAGTGAAATGAGTCTGCAATGTGATATAGTAGCTTAAAAGACGGCATTAGTTCTGGATTTCACATGTGAAAACACAAGCTCAGAGTCTAGACCTGTCTGCTGCCAGGCCCCAAGCACAGCATGAGGTGAAGATGTCCTCCTAATGTTTTCTTGGCAAGAAAAATACCATGCTGTGAGCTGAAATATCAATAATACAAGGCAATTTTGGAGTCCCTGAAATTAGTTCAAGCAGGATCCAGACATGGGTCAAAGTATATTTGGATTACAATTTAGCTGAGGGATTTTGATATTGGATAGGCTCTAGCCAAACTCCTATTTGCACATTGAAAAGTGACACAGATTGGATTGAGGCATGTTGCTCAGGAAGCTATAGGCTGAACCTTGGAGAAAATTAGTTCTGAAACTGATACAGAAATCTGACTCTTCCTTGGTTGTCAGACAAGGCATTTCCCTAGAAAACTTCTAACAACTTTTTCACCATCTTAGATACAGCACTTGTACAATTGTACCATAAAGAAAAATGTTTCAGACGCAAGGAGATGGATTAGAATACCCACTGGGTTTTTTCCACCTTTGTGGTGACTATGAAAGCACTTTGTCAGCTCTTCACTGCTCTGTACTTAGCTCTGATCTGTCCTGTCAGACTATGGTTTGGGAAGTTAGATTTAGCTATAAATTCCAATCTGTCTCTCTGAAATCTAAAAATAGAACAGTTGAGAATGTATGGGCTGAATTATGGATCAAATGTGTCACTGCAGAAAGCAAGGACAAAATGTGTGACATTAAACTGATGTAAAAGAAAAACTCTTTACTTGACTATTTCTGTACTCATGGAGTACATTTTTCATGCACAGAGCTCTGTGAAGACATTAGCTAATTAATCTTCACAGGATGTCAGGAGACCATTACTCACACTTTCATTTTTTAGGCAGAAGGGAAAGTTTAGAGACTCTTTCCATCTTACAACTGGAATCAGGAATATGCATGTTTCGCCCATTGCCCCATGCTGAAGTCTCCAGCCCATACTGCCACCTAATGCCTGTCTAATATATGTGAGAAAATGCAGCTTTGAAAAAACAAATTAAGTAGATATTTTTCAAACTATTCGCAATGTTTAATAATTTTAAAAAATATATGATAGATAAATTTACTCCAGGGAGAGAAAAGCAGGAGAATGTGTGATGTGAGGTTGATGGTAACTGCACAGAGAAGCATTGTTTCCTCCTGTGAGAAATTGCAGGCAGCCTTCCTGCGCTGATTTGGTACAAATGTGATCCATAGCAGCACAGGCACAGCTTCTGAACATCACTAAAGGATCACTCTGATAACTCCTGGTTGGGGCTAGCAATCATTGGAAGGAGTTTCCTCATCACTTAGGGGGCTTCAGGGTTGATATTCCCCACCATTGCTGAGGCAAGCATTGGTGTATAAGCTCCACCTTTCTGGTAGAGGGGGAAACTAGGCCAGCCTGTGATTGCAAGTCTTCTCAGAGACCCCAGGAGCCCAGGAATCCCAAGCCGTCATTTGTGATTACAGCAGCTGCTTTGCCCTACATACTGATGAGGCCAAAACTCGTCATGGGACCACAACCCTGATTTGCTGCTCCCTCCATAGCAGTAACTTCTACCGCATCATCAGTCACAATTTCATCAGTTTTCAGATCTGCCACAAGCAGTTACAGTAGCTATTATTCACGGATCCATCCCCAGCACGGTAATATTCGTAGCCACACAGGCCTCTGTGTGCTGCCCCTGGATTGTTTGCAGCTGCTGAGGCACACTCAGACACGTCCGCACTGGCGCTGGACCAGGGGCACGCAGCTTACACAGCCATCAACTGCGAGGTGCCAGTGTCCTTAAAACAGAAAGAGGTGGCACACTTGTTGCGCTGAGTTAACATCCCTGATGTACCTACACTCTAGACTTGCTAAAAAATCCACGCAAAAATCCATGTCACTACAGCTTGCAAGTAGCCTTTGCCCAAAAGCAGTATAAAGCAATTGTAAATCTTTTCTCTCAAATTCTCCAACAGTTAGAATGTTCCATTTACAGTAATATTTGCATGGTCTTGCCACTCATTGAGCAATTTTCCTGTAACTATTAGGTACAGGAAAATGGTTTAATGAACCTTCATATTTTATTGTCCCAGCAATGCTGCCAGCATTGCCACTGGAAGAAAATAGCAAGGGAGAATGAACTTACATTGTCATTTTCTTGCCTTTGTTATAGAGGTGCAATTCTGTTTTGCTGTGGTTGAATAACCTTTAAATTTGGGGGGAAATCAGGCCTATACAAGCACTCTTGTGTTTTGATATACAGTATGCTGAATGTAGGGGGTTGCTGACAAGCAAGGGAAGCATTCATAGTGAGAGCCAAGCTTTTCCCATTGCAGAACATTTCTGTTATTCTGACCATCTTCAGAAATCCCTTATTAATCTAATGCGTGACTTGTCCAAAGCTACAAACCTATGCAAAGAAATATAATGCTATGCCTTTGAGGATTTGGAGATAACACAAATTATTGGCCCCTGGTCCAGTGCCAGTGTGGATTTGGAGTTTATTTTTTGTCCTAATTCAACTGGAAAACCAAAATGTTTTGAGTCCTTTATGCCAGCACTTGAAGGCATCCTTACTCTTGATTTACGTTAACTGTGTAGCAGACTTCACTAGAGCCTTCAGTCCTAAAAGTACCCCATATTTGTACCTGCCAGAGATCTGTGCACCAGGCAGACTTAGCTTACCTGGCATCTTTTCCTTTTGAAGAGAGCTGCCAACTGACTGGGAAATAGGACAGGCAAGAAACCTGCTGAAGAGACCTTGTTTGTTTTCTTTCTTTCTAAATTTCACTGGCACAGACACACATTTGCAAAGCATTTCAGGTTCAGTTAATTCAGCAACTTGTAGTGAAAAGAGGGTTTTCTCTGTTCTGTCTCCCCACAGTGGTTCTAATCTTACCAGAAGATGGCTAAAATTACTGAGCATTAACATTCATTAGAAACTGTCAAAGAGAAAAATTCATAGCCTGATTTTTAAAAGGTAATGACTGCAAAGTTTCCCACTGGAGTGCACATACTTGAAGAAATTAGGTTATTTTCCTGTTTCAGTATCTTTCAAAATAGGCCAAATTCAGCTTGGGAGGAAGTAATTGTATTTATTACAGGAGAACTCAGTTTTCTGGGAAGTCAGTGTTTTTTTCCCAGGAAAGCTTCTGTTGTTGTTACTATTATTGGTAGCGTGTTGTTTCTGTTAATTCTGTATGGCAGTCCCACTATGCTATGTAATATCAAAGAAGAAACACCTTCTACCTCAAAGAAGGTAGAACCCAGGAAGAAAAGAGTAAAGCAAGGAAAAGAAAAGGGAGAAGAGAGGAAAATTGCAGTTTCCCCATAGGATCACATGTATAGACCTTACTGTTTCTTATCAGTAATCTTCTAACTTTCCCCCACTGCCATTCAAGTTTAGGAAGGAAATGGTTTTGATGGCACCCATCCCCATCTCAGAGCACCACAGTGTCAGAGCTCTGTGCCAGGTTTCCAAGTGCATTCCCAAGCAGCCAATTAAAGCAGACAAGATAGGTACCAAAGGAAAAAATAAATATTCATCAGCTGCCACTTTGTTATGGAATGCAAGTGCCTGTCTCCTGTCAGAATCACTGGAAGGTTTTTGCAAATGCATAAGTGCATAAATTGTGTCTGGAAAATTGCAGCTACCATTGTTCCCAGAGAAGTCCATCTTGTTGGCTTGATTTTTAGATATAATAATTAAAGGCGTAAGTGAGGATTGTGCAAAATTCAGACATACTGAATCTAGAACATGGACTTTTGCAACATTAACAGGGCTTCCATTCTCCATATTTCTTGGCAGATATCCTTCTTTGCCAAACATTTCCATTCTACTGTTTGCTAGACATGGGACAGGCTGAATTCAGAAGAAGCAAAGTCCTGGTTTTGCCTAAGATTGCAGACACAATTTCTTGCCTGCACAGTCAGGTACATGTAGTAGCCACTCAAATGTTGAGACTCAGTATGTTAAGAAACACAGAATTGTCCTTCAGGAGATTATCCTCTTATGCCTATGAGGCAGCAGACATCAATTTAGATTATTTATCATGGATCAGCCATAATCAGCATAAGGAGCACATGCTGGGCTTGAGCATTTTCCTGCGAAAGTTATGTGGATACTGTGTTTGTATAACAGGAATGCTACGCCTTTTGTTTTGTTACTGTTGTTGTTGTTGTTGCTGCTAAAACCAGCACATTACAGTGCTACTTGTACTGAAATAGCGACTTTGGGCAGTAGATCTCCTCTCTTCCCTTTGAGCAGAGGGCGTAACAGAGGACATTTTGGACTGTGATTTCTACCTTTAATTGCTACTGGTTTGTCCTTAGAGGTAGGTTAGATAGAATATGTATTTCTGAGCCTGATAAAAGAAGCTGAGATCAAAGTGTTGAGCTTTTTCTTCTTAGTAGCATTGCTGTAACTAACGAAATTACTTAGGAATGGAAAGATAATGAATACAGAAAATGGATTGGAAATGTTACCAGAATACCATAATGAAATTACAATTTTAAAAAAGCATTTCAGCAACACACTGATTGTCTCTTACAAAGTCACACATAACAGTAAATGCACAGTGCTAAGTACAGGAGGAGGAAGGGCCTACCACAGTGACCAGCTTCCATTAAGTAATAACATCTAATGATGAAGGTTTTGTCCTTGACCTCACCTTTGATGAGCCTTGGTATTCTCTGTGAACTGACTTACAAAACTTTAGGTTTCTCAGGTCATTTTAGGGGACAACAGGAGTGAAAATCTTGCTAATGAAAGTTGTTGGTTTAAATATAATCCCAGTTGCTAGTGGCCAGAATTCATCACTGTGTGATAGCTGCTTGCTGGCACACATGGCCAGTGCTGACATCCAGGCTCTGGTGAGATAAATATCCAGGTCCCAGTGATCGCCATGACTGGCTTTACTTGCGTTTGCAAGGAAGGGATGTAGCCAGAAATTGATCTGCATTTCCACTTCAGGAGGCCAGCATGATCATACATACTGCTTTTGATATTTCTTTTCTGAAGGCTGATGACTTGCCTTCAGTCCCGTCTGAGGCTCTCAAAGACACCTCACTGCCTTTCTGGAGGGGAATGGCTCCTGCAATAGGAACACATGTTTTCCCATACACACTTTTAACTCTCTGACTCCACATAAACATAACCCTTACAGACTGAGTACCCTGTAATAATGCAGTAGGAGTAGAACAGTACTTCAAACTCTGTCAGTTCCCAGGTGTGTTCACGTACCTCTTAAGAGCCTGGCATCTTCAGCAGTAAAACCCTGCATTGTAAAATCTGAGTTGCTGTTTTTCTGGCAGAGCCGAGAAAGTTGTTGACGTCCAAGCTGCATAGAACACCTTATTGTTCTGCTTGTCAACTACGATGCCGGGATCATTGCCTGCACGCTCCAGTACACATCTCACAAATTATAGCTGTACCTGTATGCGGGCTCAATTAGGTTCGTTTGTGTACAGGGGAGCTGAGATATTTCAGTGCTGGCTCTGGCAATGCCTATTCCCAACACTTTGACGTGGAAAGAAAGAATAAAAAGACTCCTTTTCACAAGAGAGAGGAGAAAAACCAGAAAGGAGACCTGCAGTAACACTGGTCACTGCTTCCCATTGTATTAGCTACAGAACAGGCTGAAAGATCCAGGGTAGTAGCAAGGGCCTGAGATGTGCACCAGCAACTGGGAAAACAGAGAAGGAGCACCAATGATATCGTGGGGAAACCCAGGCCAGACCTTTAGGGCCAGAGAGAGGTTGGGAATAGAAGCAATAAGCTTGAAGCTGATTTATAATTGTCTGTGTCCGTTTTTTTCTTTCCCCTTCCTCCCCAATTAAAGAATGGGAAAACAAATTAATATTTCTCTAGTTTTCTGGTAATTGAGGCCTTTAATTTTAATCATAAGCTGAAAAAGAAATTTAAAGACTAATTTTCAGAATGAAAATTTGAACCTTTAGGTTTCAAAGGCATTGAGAAGAAATTTTGGCTTATCCTAAAATATGTTATCAGGGCAGAGGAAAACAGAATCCAGCCTAATTCAGCTGAATTCATGTGTGATCACTTGAGACTGAATTCTCTGTTACACGTACCTGCATTTGCTAACAAAGTTTAATCCAGTCTTGTTTTTTCTTTTTTGTTTAATAATTAAAGTTTATGGTACAACTATGCTCATGCTGTAACCTAAATAGTTCCCACATGTGGATGTCTGGCTGTAATGCTATTTTGAATAAATTTGGACTGATTTTTATTTTTTATTTCTTACTATTTAAATGAAAATTATTTCTGATATGAAACAGTTCTAGATGTTGAAGAAAAGGTGCTATAAAGATGACATATTGTATGTTTGAAGATTTGATTTCAGTAAATACACATGATTTTGGACAAATTAAACAAATCTTGCCAGAAGATCCATGAAATATTTTTTATCTAGGTGGTGAGAGATGCTTATAATTTGTATAGTAGGACTTGACCTTAAAATGTCTTCTGAAGTTAAGGTCCTTATGTCACCTGTATTTATGAATTATTTGAATAAAGGGGATATCAACCAGTTCCTTAACATCTGACTGAGGTGAACATTTGTCAGCCAGGATCTGAAAATGTGAAGATAGTGAAGAAACAGATGTTGGAACAAGGAGGTGATTATTATGGCCAGCAGGAGGACAGAGGCTACAGATGTGCTATTAAAGCCTGAAACCTGCATTTTCATCATCATGCTTGTACTTTGATTCAGTCTTCCCTGCAGTTTGAGCTACAGCACAGCTTTTCATAAATAGAGTTTGTTCTGTTAGAAAAAGAGGGTGGTGACCTTCCAGGCTGGAATTACAGATGAATGCCTTTGGAAAGGCAGCAGGAAAACTGTCCTTAGTTTAAGCTGTCAAAAATAAAAGGTATGTTATGTCAGTCATGATACATGTAGGCACACACAGTTCTGAATTGATCTCTGGTCCCACTTCAGCGTTACAAACAGGTTATAATACACAAAATGCTATTTTGTTGCATGTTACATTGCATTTTACAAAATACCTAGGAGTTATTTTACACTGAGGGTTAATGTTGTTTACCTTTAATAGTGTGTATGGTAAAGAAAGGTGCATAGTAGCTTAAAACACAGACATAAAAAAGAAATTAATTTTTTCATTATTTCCATACAAAAAAAACAGTGGTGATAAAGTTGAATGAGTATAGTTATCTAACACTCACCCAAAAATAATTCCCCTTCTATTTCAGTTTCCTTTCTCTCCGCTCTTCGTAGACCCTCAGTAGTTTTTGTCCCTGCTATTTTTCTTCTAGTTCAAAGCATGGCTTCCCTGCAGAGAAAACAGATGAAAGGAGTTTTGCCATTTATTTCAAAAGGGGCTTGATTTGACTCCAGATCATCTTCCCGGCCACCACAACAAAAGAGTAAGGGCTGAAACACACAGTCTAGGAGCTTTTTATGGTAATTCAGGACTTTATTCTGAATACACTCAGGTGCAGTGTTTCACAGGAAATTTCCAAAGGTTCAGCCAGATGATAGAAATCAAAAGTACAGTCTCACAGCCAGTCTGACCACTTTGCCTGAGACTGAAAATCATGAGGATCTCCTTTGAGCAGGGCTGATCCCAACAAGTGCATCAGGCCTTTGAGGTTAAATGTATTGAAAGGCAGTCATTAATGTCACTGGAGTTATAGCAAGGATGTATTTATGCTGAGGGAAATCTGTGGTGTAGAAGTACAAAATGCCAAGCTCAGTTGAAAGGTTTTGGGGCATGTGTGTGCAGATGGGTAGAAAGATGTGATTTCTTTCTGCTCTGTTTGTTATTTGCTTTTTTATTTTACTAAATTTTTGGAGTAGTAATTTATTCTATGTAGCATGTAGTGCTATTTGTCATCCTTATTCCTTCAACTATTCCAAAATCGAGGCTTACTTGTTTTGGATGACACGTTTCAGGTCACTAAATCGGGAAATGAAATGAAACTGGAAAGCCTGTAGAAGTAAACCACCAGGAAAAACTCCTAAAGGACTGCTATTAACAGAGCATTGAAGAACAAATATGGAAAAAACATGCCAGTGTTTCCTATTTATCTGAGCAAAACAGTGGCCGTGACCGACATAAGATCTACAGGACAAGGTCTCTTTGTCTAGACCCCAACCACAAAATGGACACATACAGCACTTTCTTCAGGGCTCCTGAGGGAACACCTTAGCCTGTCCACACCAAGTCAGTCTAGAAGCTTTCATTTACAGATGCCAGAATGCCAGTAATATGGGAAGGTTTTCCAGTTTCGCTATGCAATTGGATCAAAATCTCTCCCATCACTATGCATAGACCATAGTAATTGTGTGTGTGCATGAATATTAGCTTTGTTGGAGCACAATCTCCCTACCAAGGAGACTCCCTTCAAAAATGCCTAGTTATTCTAAGGTAAATTCAAGGTGAACCCACAACCCTTCTTGAATGTGCGGGCAGAAACTATCCCTAAAATGCAGATCAATGAAGATGTCAATGAAGGCATCTCAGAAAGAAAAGTCAGTTACACGTTTTTCTATTCATTTTGATCTCTCAGGGGTCTTTGCAAAACCATTTAATGAAAATGTGATTTGGGATGTTTGCAGTGGATGTGGAGGTGATATAGAGTCCTTCTCTACATGGCTGTTGGCAGAGGAAAAAGCTGTGATGGAATTCATAGTAGACTTGAACCAGCTGATGTCAATTGCCCTACCTCCACTGACTTCCACACAGCTAAAGTGGTTGACCCTCGGTAAAAATCTGCCCAAATTCTGGTCCTTCTCCAAGTCTATCTGTCTCTTATTAGCAAATGAGTTTCATGAATTATCTTCATCCATCTTGTGCCCCTCTTCCTATCTAATATTTTCCAGAGTAAGACATCCTTCAGTAGAATGCATTTCACTAGATTAATTCCCCTAAGGTTTATAAATAATAAGTTGCATAAGCACAGCATCTTATTTGCTGTATCTGCTTCATTTATTTCAATACAATTCAGTTGTATTTCCCAGCATGGAAACAGCAGGAAATAGCCTGCAGATACCTAACAATACTCAGGACAGTACAAAAGATGGTACTGAGTAACGAACTCAGCACAGCTCGAACATCCAGCGAAGCTGTGACAAAAGCCTCTCACAGACCACAACTTACAGAGTCAACCTCCAAATTACCTCTTGGTGCAAGAGTCTTGATTCTCCCTGCCAAATAGAGGAGGAAGCAACATTAAAAGCCAGTTCAGCAGCTGGACCCATTTATCAGGGTTTCTCAGTCCTAAGGCTGGTGCTTGCCATCCCTCTATTCAGTGAAGAGAAATGGAGTTGGCACTGGGGAAGAAAGCCTGCTAACAGGCTGGAAATTGCTGTAGAGACTGCAGGAATTAACTAAACTTCCACTGGAGCAGAGATGAACCAGTAGTGAGAGCTCTTGTGCTCTGCACCTAAAATTTACCTGGGAGCAGAACACCAGAGCTCAGGTGCCTGGCTCCAGGGTTTAATCAGTGACTATCCCAAGCCCAACAGTGACACCATTGCAACCAACAGGACCTTAAAACCAGAGGGGGAGAATGCTACTGGCCCCATCCCCTGAATCAGCAGCCTGGGGAAGCCCTCAGGGGCACACGCTGCTGGGTGAAGGGCTGTGGAGGGCTTACTTGAATTTTAGCACTGCCTGGTCCTTTTGCCCAAGCCTGGTTTTGGGTCTGGTCGTTACCCAGCAGTGTCCAAAACACGCAGGCTCCAGCAGAGGGCACAGCCACCCAGCAGAAGTGGGCAGCTGGGCCAGCAGCAGAGGCAGCAACAGCAGCAGGATGTTCCCAAGAGCAGAGATCACAGAATCTGCTGAGTTGGAAGATACGCACAAGGATCGTTGAGACCTACTCCCAGCCCTGCACAGGGCCATCCCCAAGAATCACACCATGTGCCTGAGCTTCTTGAACTCTGTCAGGCTGGTGCTGTGACCACTTCCCTGGGGAGTCTCTTCCAGTGCCCAAACACCCTCTGGGTGAAGAACATTTTCCTGGTATCCAGCATAAACCTCTCTTGACACAACTTCGGGCCATTCCCTCAAGTCCTGTCACTGGTCACCACAGAGAAGGGATCAGTGCCTGCCCCTTCTCCTCATGAGGAAGCCGGAGACTGCAATGAGGTCTCCCCTTAGTCTCCTCCANTGTTTGACCTTATTTTGGATATGTGCATCAGGCAGGCATCCTGAGCTGGCAGCTGAGGTTTACCATTTCTTCCCACTTAACTCAGATGTAACTGGTTAGCAATGTTCTTGCCTTGCAAGAAACAGAAAACCCACCAGCTCTAACCTGTAACTAGCTTTTCTGCCCAGTTCAACAAGGAGCCACGGGCCTGAGGTGAAGTGGCACATGGAGGCCCTTCCTCTCCAAGCTGGGACAGCTCTGATTCCTTTCCCCTCTATTAGCCTATGCAGCATTTCAGAGGAACCAAAGCAGAGGGAGGACATTCCTCCTTTTCAGCTAACATGTGAGGAGAAAGTGATGAAGGTCCTTCAGGGAGTTACAAATCAGGAGACGTGGCTTCCTTGTGTGAGGGAGAGCTCAGGGACCTCTTCTTCCTGTGATGCCTCCCAAAGTTCATTATAGCTCTGTGTTCTCCCCAGACAGGACTCTCCCTCTGCGGCATGATTAAAAGCACACTTGAGCTTTCTGTTTGTCTCAGAAGAGCATCATGGCAAGTGCAATTGTCGTATTATACAACATGACAGCAATTAACACCTAGCTATAGCACTATGACATCTAGGTCTTTCTTCACTGATGACCACAAATCACAGACAAGCATTGACACTATGAACAGTATGAATAGAATACATTTTAATTATGTGGACAACCTATGTTACAGATAAGCAACATAACAGTTATGCTTTGTATGTAAAATAACACTTTCCTTCTAAGGCTCTCTCTATGTTTAAAATTCAGTAATGAATTTAGCCTTCTGTATCAGCTGTGGTGGGAGAGTTTTGCTCTTTTGAGAGAAAATGAAGCAAAGAAGTGGCTTGTCAGAAGCATCTTGGAAACTCTGCCATTTGACCCATTTAGGCTTGATGAATAAAACCCATAAAGTTCACAGGTTTAGGGTGTAACCATAAATTGTGTTTGCACATGCCTGCTTCCGGGGCCCGACTGAAGCCCAACAAATATTCTGTTGATTCCTGTAATAAAGAATCAGTGCTTTGACCTTCAGAGACCATGCCATGACACAAGTTATAAGAAGCAAGTGATGAAATTTCCTGTCTTCTGGGTGTTGATTTGAACAGATAAGGGGCTCAGATAGGAAATATACTGATTTGCTGTCCTTCCTAAGGAAGCTAGTGAAGAGCTCCACATGGAAATACAAAGAATCTTCCTCTAGTCAGTTCCTCATACTGATCAGGGTTCATATCTGACCTATGCATGTTCAAGCCTTCATCCAATAGTTATGTAAGCATGCAGGAAAATTCATCTCTCTTCTTTGGACTGCCCTGGACAAGAGAGAGAAATGATGGGCAAAAGGATCTTGATATCAAAGACAGTGGTATATTTCTGTATTTTCCTATGGGAAGGCATTTCTTGTCTCTGGAAGAAGCTTTCCCAATATCTGTACTGCTAAAAATGCTGGAGAAAACCTCCATATTTCCCAATTTTATCACCCTTTTTTTCCTATTCAATATTACTTAAACTGATATAATAATGTCCTACCTTATGTCCATGTGACAACTTATGTATGACCCTTGCACCAGAAGTCTGTACCAGAACTCCCTCATTTCCAGTTGAGAGCCAAACTTTAAACAGAGCTCTCTCCCATACTGAGCATAAGTTAACTAAGCAGAGCAAACCTGAACCTATCCCTTTCTGATCAGAATTGTTGGCCCAGGACTAATCGATTTCAAGCACTCTGCTTCTCTAGTGAGAAGTTGTTTCTCCTGTAAGCTTGCAATGCTGTGGGCTCATCCTTGGACAGCACCTGGCTGTAGCAATACACATCTCCCAGTTTACAGATTGGTAGAGAGATGACCACTGAAGCAGTAAAACAAGATTAAAACAAGTAGATAGCTGCAACTGAGGAGCAACCTGTCTGCTCAGTAATATGTAAAACCCAAAGAGAACTGAACCTTTACACTTTAGCACCCTTGCCATGCTTAGCAGGCGGTCTTTCTTCCCTGCCCATCCCACAGCCCCTGGAGATGTTTCAGGAGTTGACCACTACAACTTGCTGGCTCACTTGGCCCCTTTTGAGAGAGTGCTGGGGACCATCCCAATTGCAGCTGCACCACCGAGTACACTACTCACTCTTTGTATGGGCCAGACCTGACCTTTCAAGGAGCCAACACAATTCATTGCAAAAGCTATTTACCTTTCTTTTTTTAGATGAATTAACCACTCACTGTAGTGAGCTGCATCAGCTGATGAGGGGCTAAGGGAGTGCCAGGGTTGCAGAAGCAGGAGGAATGCACTACCAACAGGAGAGCAAGGAGCAGAAACTCCCCTCCTGTGGCAAGCAGGCTGGCTCAGCCCTTCCGCCCAGGCAATCGGTTGGAGTGCAGAGAGCAAGATGACTCGTTATTTTGGAACACTCCCCAAATAGCATTCATCCTCCAAACAACTGTCATTCCTGTGGCTCTTCTGTTGGAATGCAAACACCTTGAGGCACACAGGCATGGGTATGTGCCCAACTCCAGGTGTCTGCGTCCATAGGTAGGTAGGCTAGGGTATCCAGCACATTTCTGGGGCTGGTACAGAGGACATGAGATTTAGGGGAACAGCTGCTAGAGGCCAAGAAAAATACTGGAGGATATCTCACATAGCAGTACCAGGCACCCATCTCTCTGAAAATGAGTTGAGACTGAAGCAAGTTAAGGGTCCTCAGCCATGACGTAACATAGCTCCAGCTACACTAATGAAACTGCAGGGACAGAGGATACTCCAAGGCTTGAGTAGCACAGGCAGAGCCTGCCCGCAGGCTTCCCCAAACCTCTGAAATAGTGGCAGCAGATTTAACATACAGCTGGGTACAAAAACATACCCTTGAACCCACCGAGTTCCTACAAAAATCCTTGTAGTTTTATTATCATAATTTGTTCTTCTTTCTTCATGCATAAGAAAGCATTTCTTCTAATGTTGTCATAGACCACTTTTTTATGCCAACAAAAAGCACTTATGAAGCCAAAAAATACATGTGCAGAAGATGTTCAAAGATGTGTCTAAAAATTAAAAGAAGCCCTTAAAAACAGCTTATCTGTGCAACTGTGCAACTGTTCCTATTAGGCATTTCTTTCTTGTACTTTAAAGTACATGCATCTCTAAAATGCAAAGTAAAGTTCTTTTCTATACTATTTTTGCACAGATTCCAGATGGCACAGAGCAAGTGACTTTGCTATTGAGAACTAAAGGTTTTAAAGGAGGTGACTAAAGATTTCTTCATCTTTTGCACCCCCTTCCTCATTGACTGCAGGGTTTAGTCTGACTGATGAAGTGAAAGAACAAGAGAAAGGCTCAGCAATCATTTCCCATTTTCAGTCTTGAAGAATCAGCATGAGCATTATTTGAGGCAATGTTACTTTTTTGATAACACCCTAAAAGTGAATACAATAAAATATTTTTATGGTTAAATGTCTCATTATTACATGGAAGAGCAAGACCTTCTTTTTCCTCTTTCTAATCAGTGAGCCTTTGTGCATACCTGTATGATCTCATCAGCAGCAGGAAGATTATGCAGCATACCTATGACTTAGTCCTGTCCTTCATTTTAATAATCTCTACATGGCACTTGTGTAGCACATTCACATTTGATCTAATAACAGTAGTAAGTAATCATAACTTTAAGAGTTAAGCAATAATTAACAGGAATTAATCCTGTTCCTGCTGTGAAGGAGCCCAAGTGATAATTTTCATCTTCAAACAGGTGGGAAGTGGGCACCATTTCCAAATCCCATCGCTGACTCCATTACCTCAGACAGCAAGTGTGCCACGACATCTAGTCCCTGTTGAGATCACCAGGTCTTTCCAGAGCCACTGCAAGATACAGCACAAAACTCTGCAGCAGAACTGCAATCAGTGTGTACTGCAAGCTGAAACAGTTAGGATAGAGCCTGTAAGCCATTTGGCAATGCCACTGTTGCATTATCAGGGGTTTTTTTTACAGAAGGGAGTGAACTGATTTGGTCAGGAGTGATAGCAGTATCAGTTGTGTTGGCTCTGGAAGCAGTTGAACCTGCACTGAGCAAAAGCAGGTGAAAAGTCCAGGCCTGTTTGATGACACTTTTCCTAATCACAGCTGGCAGGCAATCTCACTGCTAGAGGGTGAAAGAAAATGAAGAAAAAAACCCAGCCACAAGATTTTTCAGGGTGCCCAGTATTTTGCTCTGCGACCACTTTATCAAAGCACCTGTCAGCTTTTTGCTCACTTTCCAAGATCATGAAATATGCAGAAACAGGCTTTCAAGAAATCCAAACTATAAAAAAGCATGGAAAGTAAAGGTTGAAGTACACACTCTTGTTGCTGTGTTTACATCTTGCCACTTTTCACCCAAAATACATGCATACCTACCCAGACACTGGCAATAACAGCTCTAGGCATCTGAAGCCATGTTTTCTGCTTCTGTCTCTTTTGTACTGTGACGTAAAATTAAAATATTCTTTAGAATGTGATTGCACAGACCCTATTACTTCAACCATATTTTCCATTTTTAACTTAATTCAATTAAAAAGTAATACACAGGAATGTCAAGAAAATATATGGATTAACATCAAATACCAAAAGTCAGTTTCTATTCCAATCTCTACCATAGGCCTTTATCATGATCTCAGCATGCAAACAGGTAGTTCAGCACAGGCATCCAGCTCCAAAATTATGAGCCCATATTTGAACTTTTTTGCCTTTTGCTTCTGCATCTCACCTCCTTGCCTTACAAAACAGGTTCTTTTTGTTGAGATCTGAGCAATGAAAGTCAATTAATTTTCTCTCCCATTTACTGACATCATCCTATCCAAGATTGTAGAGATGGAAGGGCGCTGTTGGTGTTGTGCTTTCTCCAGCTTGTACAGATGAAGCACTCCACAGGTCTGCAGATGTACTGGCAAATAATGCAGAAAAAGACTCGCGTCTTTTGCCTACGAATGAATACCATCTGGGATATGCTGAGAACTGCTACTAGTGTGTGCTAAGATAGCGAATACAAATTTGGTGATTTATATGGAAATGGCTGTAAGGAGGGATATCTTGCTGTTGGATTGTGCTTTATATACAAGATGTCATGTGATCCAAACCCACTGATATTTTCCACTTCTTGCCACAAACCACAGCTTAGAGTTTCAGCTCAAACTGAAGAATGCTTCTGGTTCTTATGGCTGTGAAGGAAATACTGAGAGGAGCTGAGGAGGTGAACCATGTGAAGACAAAGATAAAATTACCCCACTTACAACAGTAAGCTTTTATCGAGCCAATCTAAACCATAACCCTGACAATGAGGAGGGGCAGATTTCCATCTGAGTTACCCACAAGGGCTGCACCCTGGAGCTGCTGCCCAGGCCCAGCGTGCACTGTGCATCTTGCTCCTACCCATCATCTTTTCTGTGGTAACTGGCATAAGCTGCACTAAAAATATTTCAAAAGAGCTCAGATCTAGGTGGTTTCAGAGCACACAGGTGACTTCTAAGCATGTGATACAGCTGAAGTCCCTGGGTACTGTAGCGTGACAGAAGGGCATACATTGAGACATAGGCTATTTTACAGATCTTAAAGATGACGCAATAATCCTACTTTAAGTTTCCTTGTAACATGGTCATTCAGATTAGTGTTTACTATTAACTTATTATGTGTTAACACCTCTTGTGTACAACAGTTGGTTCATAGTGTTTGCTTAGACTTAGCATGAAATCTATTCAAGCAGCTTCCCAGCGGCGCATGGTTGAGACCAGGAGTAATGCAGTGGCGCAAACAAATTGCAGGCCTGAGTTGCCAGGTAGACTTGGGCTGGCCATAAACATCCTTTGGCCATTTTTTGTTCATTGCCTGGCGCTTGATGAAATCTTTCTCTTTTATCTTCAAGAATCTTCATTCTTGATACAAACTCCCATTACCTTATCCAAGCGCATCACTGAGTTGTTTCTAGATTATGGGGTATATAGAAGAACCCAGTTTTCCATGGCTTCCATTATTGCATGTTGCTTTTGTTTTAAGCGTGGCAAAGTCACAGAGAGACGAAATCCTTTGATGCATTAGTTGATACAGCTGGAAATAAGCTCTCGAGCACACAGGCCTCCTTCAAGTCTTTGTATGCTTTAGCAATCGATGTTACATTTAAATCACAATGTCAACTCTCATTGCCTCTTGCTATACCTTATGTTGACCTGTCAGCAGTATAGCATCTCATTTCCCAGCTGCTGCTAAGACTGTGGTTGAGACCTAGCTATACATCAGCAAGACAAACTATTCAAAATTACTTCTTACAGCAATAGAAGCCTAATGGTTTTTGCAGTATGTTAACTCTATGACATGGAGAGAAAAGTATTTGCTTAGCAGCAGAAATGATAATGGTAAGGTGCTCAACCTGATTAGAGAGTCATCTGTAAATCCGAAATTAAGCTGCTTGCATTATTCAACCAAAGGGTCTTGGGTAAACAGAAACTGCATAAACATATATCTGGTAGAAAATGTATCATTTACCTGCTATGCCTCCTATACAGCCTCAGGAAACATGCTAAATAAAGGGAATAAAAAGTAATGCTCAATAACTATCCACTTACTGAATGAGATGAGCACCCCATAAAAAACCACAACAATATAGAGGTATGCACATGAACAAGCACAGAGGGACTAACATTGTACTCCCTGTGTCTTGAGACCACATCATTCTCCCCACATCCTTTCTCCTGAGAGGCATTTCCTACTTTCACCTCAAGTTTGTGCTTTTATGTGAGAACTAATAAAATTACTTCAAAAATGGTTACATAAAAGTTATTTTCCTTTAAAATAGACTATATGTTTTTGGTTTTGTTTGACTATATGTTTTTTTGTTCTTGACTATGATCAGTATAATCAACTAGAAGCAGGTCTTACAAACTCCTCAAGGCCAAGAAGGTTTTATATGCTCCTCCATTGTTCACACAGATTCTGCTAGTGACCCCAAGTTTCAGGATTAACTTGTAGATAGTAGAGTGCTAGGGGAAATTTTCAAGTAGAGGAAAGGAAGTAAGATTCCCTGCAGATTGTTTAACTTATGCAGAAGTCCTGAGAGCTATAGAAAACTTGGAAAAGTCCCCAGTGAGTTTTTGAGACTCACATGAATCTCAGTAGGGTTTAGTATTTCCAGGCTGTTAATGTATTTCCTGAGGCTGTTACTGTAAATTTTCAAGTGTTGTGACTTAACCTCTACCTGATGCCTTGTACTCGACAACGAAGGCTAAATGCCACACGGATGCTTTGTGAGTCTGGTTGGCAGCTGAGCTCCCAGGGAGACAGAAACCTTGCAGGGACAATGGTCAGCCTCATCTGAAGCCCCGTGGCCATCCTAACCCTAAAGGAGCCCTTGTCATAACTCTTCATGACCTTCAGCTTCATTCTGTGCACTCCACCAGCTCTGACACCAACTTCAGGTAGCTGCCACTGTAAAGGAGCAGGTCTTCAGACCTTTGGGCTAATGTGCTGAAAAAAATGACTCTGGAGAGCATGGTAGTCCAAATGCAAGCAGGATCATCAGACTGGTTAGCTGTTGACGTCTCAATGCTTGAGGGCTCTCTTTTTTCACTTTCTCCTTGCTTGGGTTTAATGATGCTAAAGACTTCCATGTCAATGAGAACTGAAGTCCAGGAGAGTCAAGAGTGTGCTGACCTTGCTGGACCTGCTCACTTGGCGTGTCTTCCTTGACACTCTTTTCCTACTGCCTTGAGACTGCAAGTTCAGTGGGGGCTGGGACCACTCTTTTAGCTCGGTTTGTACTGCAGAGCACATCTAGGATGCTTCTGGAGTCAGAAGAGCTCAGCTGTAAACATCAGCAAGTAGCAGATGAGACGGGAAGGAAAATTAAGGCTACGTGAACACCGTGTGACCCAACTGCAAGAGCAGCCCAGCAGGTGATGTTTAGACTTAGGGTCTCTGCCCCGCGCTCCACCAGCCCCACGCATACTGTGACATCCAAACGCGTGCCTGTGCACAGCAGGGAGCTCGGGGCAGCCTGGCTGCAGGACGGTGCCCCCGGCATGGGGACACCCAGCTGCAGCCCCTGTCCCCGTAGCAAGCTGGACCCGGCCGGGCAGCGGGGCAGAGAGCCTACTCCGGCGGGATGGAGGCACCCGCAGCAGGTGCGCTGGGGTCTAAATGCACAAGAGGACATGTCGGGGGGGTGTAGGCTTCTTCTGGGGGAGTGTATGGGTCTGCCCTTCTGGCTAAATCTGAGCTTGTGCTTCTTTAGCTCCTGGCTGGCCGGCGAGGGCACGCAGGGCGCTGCGGCATGGATTCAGCACAGGGGTGGGGGCTTCCTATTTTTGTAGCTATTTTTGACAGCCTGGTGTGTTGGGGGTGGGGGGTGTACGGGGGGGTTCCCCCCTGCCAGGAGCGCAGCCCGGCGCGCTGCACCGCGGAGGGCCAGGGCAGAGCGAGGGGCGGCGGGGGCGGGTGTCCCGGGCGACGGGCGGGCACTAAGACCGCACCGCCCCCGGGCGCTGCGCGGCGGCCGCAGAAGAGGAGGAGACCGGCGGGCCCGGGAGGAGAGGCGCGGAGGGGAGCGGAGCTATGTTAAACCCGGGGTACCGCTGAGGCGGGGCGGGCCAGGCCAGAGGCAGGGGCTCTCCGGCGGCGGTCGCGCAGGGGCCCGGCTCCCGAGGCGGCGGCAGGCAGCATCTCGGCGCGGGGAGCGGCTCCGCAGCCACCGGGCCAATGAACATGTCAGTGTTGACTTTGCAGGAATACGAATTCGAGAAGCAGTTCAACGAGCATGCGGCCATCCAGTGGATGCAGGAAAACTGGTGAGTGCCGCCCCCGGGCCCCGCCGCCCGCCCGGATCGGGAAGGCGCTGAGCCCATCCGGGTGCGCGGGTTGCGCCCGGCCGGCGCGGCTCGGCTCGGCGCGGCTCGGCTCGGCTCGGCTCGGCNTGCCGGGAGGCTGCTCTTTGCCAGGCACTGCCCCGGGGGCATCCCCGGGCCTTGGCCGGCAGCAGGGAGACGAGGATGGGGAGAGCGCCCCGGCTGCCCTTGCCCCCTCCCCTTGCGGGGTCCTCTAAGCTGCCCTCGGGGCCGGGATCCCTCTCTCGATGACGCTTGCCCACCTTGCCCCACTCCTTGTCCTGGCTTTGTCCACCTGCACGGGCCTTGTGTTCGCAGTCTGTCCCCGCTCACCTGTGCCTTGCTGATGCGCTGTCCCTGACTACTCTCTCCTAGTGCCCAGTCTTGCCCTTTCTGCTGCTCCTGTGGTCTCTGTCCCCAGCCAGCCCCCAGTTTTGGCATTGCCTGCATGCCCTCCCGTGGCAGGGCTGTCTGCCCTTCCGAGCTGCTGAGTGAGGGCCTTCCCCATGCCACCCTCATGTGACAATGGTCGGATAGGACTGCCTCTGGGCCCAGGCTTTGGTGTCTATGTTTGTAGGGCAGAATGGTCCAGGATCCTCGGTGGATCTCAGCCAGGGATTTGCTAGAATCCTTCAGTGACTTGTGTGGGGACTTTTAGGGGCAGTATAATTAAAATTGTCATTTAAGTGCATATATGTCTCCTTCTGTTCTGCAGGTGAGCTCATCACCTCTTGAAGGGTGCCTGGTGTCACTCGTTTCAGGAGAAAGGAGACTACATAGATATTCTTGGGCTGGGAGTATTGGATGCTTCCCATTCTGTCCATGTTCCAGAAGAAAACTGGCATCAGAATAGGACATGCTGGTGAAAGAGGCTGGAGGGGGTGATACATGAGTGTATGTAATAATCAAATAACCCAGGAGAGATACAATTTATTTTAAAGAACTAACAACTAGCACTCCTGCATCTTCTCCTTGAGTTTCCTGTGCTTCATGATGTGACCTTGGGAATATTATGTAACCTCTCCTAGGCCTCAGTTTCCCCGGCAAAGAAAGACCAGGGGAGTAGGGAATAATAATGCTGAAATGCCCTTATGAGGTGCTTTAGTGACTTAGGTAATGTTTGCCGAGTCCTTGAAGATGTCAGGTACTACATAAATACTAAGTAGTGTTACTAAAATCTCCCTGGCAGTTTTGTGTGCTGCAGAGGTCGCCAGCTGGGATTCTGTAACGCAGGACTCCCACTTTCCAGCTTCAGAGGAGGAGACCGTCAGTGTTACGCTGCTGCTGTACAGCTAAAGAGACACGATCATACATGTCCACATGCTTTTCAGTCTAGTTTCACCTTCTCTGAGGAAACTGATGAATTAATATCTGATTCTCATGAAAGTGAAGGAGAATGATCTTCCCGTGTCCTGGGAATGTTTTGGGAAATGAAATAGAGCTGTGGCCTCTGAGGTCCCTATTGTGGCAGGCTTTTCCTGAAAACATTGCTGAAGACTCTTTTGAGTTTCAGGTTAAATTGTGCACTTCTAGCTTGAAGAAATGCTCTCACTTAATGAAACAGGTCCTGTTCAAGAGTTTGAGTTTTGCAGGGAGCTGAACTGGTGAAATATAGCAGCTTTTCTTACTTTCTATCAGGATGACTCAATAGGTTTGTGTATGCAGACATCAATGGCAGTACATGGCTCCTGCACTTTGTAGGTGTAGCCTTGATTTACACATCCTTAACATAAGAGCCATCCAAGATGAGGTCCTCAAGCAGTAGTATACAGGGATAAACATGTTCCTTCGCTCTCAGGAAGACAGACTAGGGGGACTTGCTTAAGAAAAGACTGTGGCAGGATTTTTTACTGTAATTGTTATTTAAATTAAGGTGCAATATTATTACAATGTCTAACATGAAGGTAAACAAATTCTATAGGTGTGGCATTTGCTTTTTTACCTCATCTCAGAACTATGTCTTATTACCTTACAGCACACGCACACACAGAAAAAAGGCTGTAGGGTGTTAGGGGACATGAATTGGCTCTAAGGAGTTGAACCTGACTTTTGGATTTTGCAATGGCTGACTAGGTTGCGTATGAAGATGTAGCCTAGTTTGAGGGTGGATGTGAATCCTTTTACATATCCTCTGAGTTCTGAGCTGGTTAAGGCACCATCAAGCCCTTTTAATTAAAACTGTGTAAACCTAAAGCTGGAAAAGCTGGAACGCAAAGCCTAGGGGTAGTGGCGTACACCCCGAGATACTGGTATGGTTGGTCGGGAAGGATCACGGTGCAAGGTCTGGTTCTGTTCAGCCAAGGCTTGCCCCTCTTTACCTTGGTCCTTTGAGCCTGCTCCAAGCTCCATCACCCCTTGGGGCAAGTGCATGTCCTCTGTTCTCGCCAGTAGCTGGCACCAAGTCTTTTCATCGCCATCCTAGGGCTTTTTCCCTTACCGCCATTTGCCCCTGAAAATCCCATCTGAGGGCATGTTGGTCTAATGGCAGTGAATGAGGTCCTCCTTGCTTCATTCCAGATCTTCCTGCTTCGCTCTGTGGAGGACCCCATGCTGCAGCATGCATGGCACTGAAACCTCTTGAAAGCTTGGGCCTGGATTTGCAGTGCTATAAAGAGGGTGCTGTTTTTGAGGAGAAATGATTAGTTTGTTGTCTGATACTTACGAGCTGATGGGTTTCGTGCCTCCCTGAATGCCTGGCTTAATATTTATGCCCGCCTTTATGGTATAGCCCCCAGACTGCCTGGTTCTCATGTAGGAAGGCAGGAGTGGCAGAGCGAGGTTGGAGGCTGCAAAGATGGACCTGCAGCTCCTGGTCTCTGATGGTAAGAGCTGCCAATTAATTGCCTTCCCTAAACTAACATGGCAGGATTTCAGGACGTTAAAGAAAGAACAGCAGGTCATTTTATTGTCATGAAACTCCTTACACTTTGTTTTGTGGGAAAGCTGTAGTTGATACATGTTTAAGTATAGTGCCATCAGGTAGCTTTGAATATAAAACACAGTATCACTTTAAGATACTGTCGTGCTCAAACCATGAGAGATGTGATTTCAGGATGTTCAGGATTAAGTCAAATGTTTATTAAAATAATTGCTTAAAATGATTTCTCTAATCAAACTCTCTCAGCACCTCCTCCCAAACTTCTTCAAAGAGGGAAGTGATATGAAGTAAATAGTCTACAGAGGATTTTTTTCTTTAAACTGTGTCATGAGAATCAATGCAGCTCTAGTCCTTTATTTCTTATGGGTAAGTATATTAATATTTTTGGAGAAAATTCATGGTTCTGTCAGACATGCAGCAAAAGGTGTTGTAGCACTGAGATCGTGATTCCCAGCTGCAGCCAGTGAGGCAGCAAAAACTAGCCAGTGCTCAGGAAAGGCAAAGGATGACAGAAATGCCTGGATGGAGTGGTGACTGCCGGAGTCCTTCTCCATCGTGCTGCAGAGCACCAGGTTCGGGCATCAGCACAAAGTGACAGTCGTTCCTGTTATAATTGTCTGGCCAATAATAATTATCTTCAGATGTCTGCTGACGAGGGGCTCGCCAATGGGGAGGCAGGAGGCCTGTGCTGACTGCACCGAGATTATCTGGGAGAGCTGACGTCACACCAGGGCTTGCCTAAAATCACAGAAACTTTTCCTCTGCTGCTCCACCGGCTGCTGCAGCGCTCTGGACATCCCTGCCCCAGCCTCATGTCCTCCTGCCAGCTGCTGCCCTGGGCAGGCTCTCCTCTGTCCTCTCTCTCTCATTCCTCTTCCGTTTCGCTTCCTAAAAAGCCAAGGTTTAACCCTTGGCAGCTAGCAGGATGCTCACAGGTAGTACTGGGAGGAGGACAAGCAGGGTGAAAGTGAAACTGGTTATTCCCTAAAGATGCTGTTGGGCTCTGCTGCAGAAACTGGCTGGTTTTGTTATCATTAACTGAAGTAATGATTCAGTAAAGAAAGAAGGACTGCATAAGGACTGCTGGGAATTTTCTGGTTTTAAGGGGATTTGACAACTCAAACTCGATTCTGAAATCAACTTAGTGGACCTTAGATGAGGATAAATGTTTATGTATTTGAAAGAAAACATCTGTGCAGGAGTTTATTTTTAGGTTTATTTTTAACCTTTTGTTACCAAAACTTTTATGTGGCTCAGGCAGAAAATGGAGCCAGTGCTAGGAGAAATTTATCCTTTGGTGTGATTTTCTTTCAAGTCAAGACTAGAGATAAATGTGGAAGGGCAGAGGGTCAGCTAATTTGGATTTGTAAGTGCACTTGCCTTTTAATAATTGACACAAGCACCATCGTCCTAGACAGGTTTGTTTCCTAAATGCAGAACAAGCTCTCCTCATCCACTTAAGCTGCTCTTACCTCATGCAGAAATCAAGAGTGAGAGGCTGTGAGCGTATCTCTCCAGGCATATGTGCGTAGCAGCCAAAAACTGATGTAAATTACTTCCCCCCCCTCCCCCCCCAGGCTCTTGCTAGATGCCAAGTGAAAGATGTAGAGAGGGACGCTGCAGTCACCCTGTACTTTCCTCTGTGCTGCAGCAAGCACTCCGAGGGAAGATGTGAATTGGTTCTTTTCAACAGAGAGACTGTTTCACTTAAGCATAATTCACTTGGCCCAAAATTTAGCCTACCTCCTCCATGTGTCATTCTCCAGAGGGGATTTTTCCTGCTCTCTTGTGCAAACTGGCCATAAAGCTGACAGGGCCACCAGCTCATGGCCGAGATTAGAGGATCCCACCTCTTTGCCTTTTTTTCATCCTACAGGCCTTTCTGAGCCAAAGACTGATGTTCTCGAGTATCACAGGGTTTTGGCTCTTTGAAAATAGAAGGATGGAGTCTATGAGGAATAACAACAGACATCCTTTCAGAGTTCAGGTGTTTTCTGTCTATGTGGGCTTAGGAAAAAAATTCAACAAATATGGTGGACACCAAAATGTCATCCTGAAGATAAATACGTCAGTATCTTCTTGATTCAGCCTACCACTGAAACGTAGGCATTAGTGTTTTGTTTACTCTGTCCCTAGAGTATGAACACATTTGTCATCATATTGCTTCCATGATTTTAAACCTCTTGAGAATGAGGACTCCTCTTCCACTTCGTGAAACACCATGTGCTTCTGGGAATAATAAACTTATAGGAGTGGAGCAAGGAGTAATTTAGGAACTTGCCATCATTTTCAGAAATGAATATGACATTCAGGAAGGTGGACGTTCCAAAACACTTTTTGGAAAGCTTTGTTAAGAATTTAGGTGCTTTTTCTTTTAATGGAAAAGAGCAGAGATTAAAACATTATTTTTAACTATAAATTAGCTTTGTCTGAAATATAAAATAATTTTTTTACTGGCTTAGGCTATATCGACATGTGAGATGCTTGTGTATCCACATTACCTGTGTAGTGCTACCCAGTAAATTTTTTCTTGCCAACAGTTTCGTCAGCCCACTTGAGCCTTGCTCTGTGTTGGAGTGGTAGGGTTTTGTCTTCTACTGTGCTGCCCCATCACTGACCAAAGTGTCCCAGACTGCTGCTACTACAAGCCATGCTGTTCCTGTGTGCATCACAGCATCACGTCTCCTGGGGCTTCCTGGGTTTGCTGGTGCAGCCCTGTAGGGACCTCTGCAGGGACACTCAGGTTCACAAGCTGTCAACAGAACAGCAAACAGCGAGGCTGTGGCACCCAGGCTAATAGAAGGAGAAAATTATATCCGTTTGTGTGCAAGTTTTGCAAACATTATGATTGCTTTCAGATCCAAAGTAGCAGTGGTACCCGATACTGCCCTTCACGGTGTGCTCTGTTGCAAACTGTCAATTGCAAGTCTTGTTGACTTTTGTGAGGACACAAACTTTTTTTGCTGTGAATTCTATTTACATACTAGGAGCAGGGTGGAAGGACTCCAAAAGTAACATGACCTTGATTTGCCTAGAGAAGGGGCCCAGGTCCCACAGAGCAGACATTGCATGAAATGATGGGCAGAGCTTGCATCTGCAGAGCAGTCCTTGACCTCCTGTGGGAAGTTCAGAGTGGGGGAGATGCAGGGGAGTGGTTTACCTCCTGTCAGGGGAGTTGGGACCTTGCAGAGCACAGGCAGGGGTTTATGCAGTGCATGGCATGCAGGGGAATGGTATCTCTGAGGATGTGGGGAGCCTGACTTTAAACTGAAGGCAGCCATAGCCACTTTTTAGAAGTTGGGCATCAGTCAGGTGACTGAGTCCCATAATTTCAATGGAAATCAAGGATCTGTGTCATCTCTGAAAATTTCTCTTTGTGCCTCAGTTCCTCTGCTGCAAAATAGGGAACAATTCCTTTCTGGGGATAATCAGAGTTGGTTTTCTGCCATGTCACAAAGGTGATCCTGAGGTGGTAAGGCCTGTACATAACTACAATAAAACAGTACAGAAAACATAATGGTCTTACACTATTACTGTGCAGCTTTACACTTGTACTAGCAGTGAAGAATACTTGATTCTTGCCAAGGATGTGGGGCAAAGTTTGTCTCGTTGATTGTGGTGACTGAGGACTGAGAAAAGCTACTGTAATATTAGAGGCAACGCAGTTCAGTGTTGGTATCGCGGGATTAAACTGCAAAAGTCCTGACCGTTTTTAATTGCAAATTTATGAAAGGAACTGTCCTTCAAATAGTCCAGTAAAACTTCAGACTATTCAACATCTGATTATAACTTTTAAATAGAATTTTAAAAATTTGTTGGTAATTAGTTTCAGTATCTGAAGTCTGCAAACTGAGTAAAAATGAATTGGACGTCATCCAGGTTGTGAGCTCGTCAGATTGAATGTGTTGATTTTGATATCTGATGGCCTCAGTTACCCCTGGACATAAAACTTAAGGTCAGTGGAGAGTGTTATTAAGGCCAAATGTCTGCTATATATGTCTTGAGCCATCAGTAGTATAAAATACACCTGGAAAGAGCAATCCCAGGGAGTACCAATTAATGTTTTAAGGGGAAGAAACAATGGGCCAAGTTAATTTTTGAAAAAAAGAGGAGTCTTATCTTTTGACTAATAAAATTTTCTGAGTTTCAGTTTTCTATTTTATTTTATTTGTTTAGAGCCATTAAGAGCTACTTAAGATAGCAGTAAAATCCCCTAAGTATAAACAAAAGTGGGATGCCAAAGTTGCTGCATTGTGCCGTTCAGATAGTGGGTTTATTAACAAATGTTTACTAAGTCTGTCTTTTTCCTTATGTAATTTTCCTTTTAGTTTTAATTGGGCATTTACCCTCTAGGTCCCCTGATGTGATTCTTCTGAATGCAGGTCCTCTGTAAACATTAATGGGAATTTTGTTGTTGCCAACATACATCATCTCCAGGCAGTTGAAAGCCATGGCTTTTCTTCCTTTTTGTTCTCCCTGGAGCAGCTGGCTGTCCAGCTCCTTTTCCATGTCTTTGCAGGTCACAAAAAAAAAGAAACTTTAGTTATTAGCAGGAAATTATGTAGACACCTTACATTTCAATTCCTTCTTGTTTCCTCACTCGCCTTGGCTTGACAGCCAAGCAGAAAACTCCAAGCTGTTCTGTCCACCACATGGATGTCTAGATGCTCTTGTCTACCTCGATTTTCACAAAAACTTTTGCTCTGCTGGCACAGTAGCTCTGGGGCTGCCGGCTGCCCTGGACCCTGTTGCACCTCAGCCCTGGTCCCGGCTGTGGACAAGGATCCATCCTGTTCCATGTGTACATGGCATCTTCCAAGCACATGGGCATCTGGCCAAAACCCAGCCAAACCCGTGGGTGATTTCACTGCCTTTCCTAGGTAAAAGCAGGAGCTGTGAGGATTTGCAAAGTGGAACTGCTGATCAGAGTGTGCAGCATTCATTTCCAACTCATGATGAAACAGGTTGTTTAGCAGGTAGAAGTATTTCAGGCATAATGTTGCCTTTATATTATTTTGTGAGGGCATTTCCCCATTATAGTTTTTCATAAAATATTGCTGTTGGCACTGTCTGAAACAAGATACTGCCTAATTCAACCTTTGATCTGACCTGACTGCTCCTGTGTGCTTAAATATCCTATTTTGATCACATGCCTGATAAAGAAAATACTATTTTTGGTCACAGGACAACTGTCTGGAAGTGACATTGCCTCTCGCAATGGCAGTGTACACAGATGATCAGATTATTTTGTTACACCATTATTTGTTGGTTTAGAACTCTGTAAATACTTTAGAGTTAAATACATTATTTTTAAATCTTGCTTGAGAGTCTCATGCTAGGCAAGGTTCCTTGTGGGCAAGGCACTGCCCACAAATGCAGTGAAAAACTCTTGTATTGTCCCTAACATGGGGTTTAGTTTAAGATTAGTACCCCAAGTAGACAGAACTCATTATTTTTTAAAAGTTTAGGTAGGTTATTGCTTGGACTATGAGAGCCAGATCTGTGCGGCTACATTGCCACCGTCTTTGTGACCCAGTGAGGAGTTTTGCTTCTGTTCCATTGGAGAGAGAATGGCTGCAAACAGCCAAAGACCATGAAGGAAAGTAATGTTACAGCACTGAAAGAAATCCTCAGTGTCACTGTTCACTAACTTCTAATACCATGACTGAAATGCATATTTTTAATTTTTAAGAAATTCAGATAAGCTTTCAAGCTTTTTCCAAGAGCTCCTGTTCTATATCAGTTCTATATTAGATATGGACAAATTCTAAAATTTTGTTTGAAAGATAAGATCAACACCAGCTATTCCTATTGGAACACTTGGAGCCTGACTGTCTCAAGGCTGTTGTACCCAGGGTGCTCACACTTGTTAGGTAATAAAGGAAAACGTTTTGCTGAAAGAAAGATTCTGAAAACCAGTCCCCTGATGTTTGTGAGAGGTGGTCCTTGTGTAATGGTGCCCCTGCATGAAGATGGTAGTTACGGTGGATGCGCTTCCCAGATCCTTCCACATATGACATCTTTTGGTCCTGCTCAGGATGTTTGCTCGGGATGTTTTGTTTAACGTCTGAGATTCTGTTATTTAGTGGTTACAGACAGTTGATACTACTGTTCACTCAGTCAGGTCCTTGCAGGCTCTGCTGGTGGCATTTGTCTGACCACAGATGCCTGCTATGTAAGGTGTCTGAGTCATCAGGAAGTGGGCAGCTGAAAGAAGTAAGTTTTATTGTAAAACTGCTCCCTCTCTTACCAAATGTAGATACTCAGGGAGAAAACTAGACTGTAGTTATTTCTCCTGATCCTTCTTCCTTCTTCTCCCCCATAATGCATTTTCTTCTTTTTTCAAATGCCTATTTGGTTTTTACTTTCTATCACCCTTTTCCCATTTCTCTTTCATTTTCTGTATATCTTTTTCCCCTTTAGGAGCAGTCAAATCAGCAGCACAGGTGGCTGGGAAAGCCCTGGATGTTTCTGTAGAATACCCTGTGCAGTGGGAAACAGCTGGCACATGTTTTGGTGTTGGGCTGGTGGAGCTGGGCAGCGCAGGCCTGGCCTTGAGCTGTCTCTGGCTGAACAGAAAAAGCACTACATCAGGGTAGTCCCACTGCCATCTTCTGATAAAATCACTTGGACCTTTGTTTCTGGAATACAGCAAGAATAACCAAGAAGGATGCTTGCTTGTACCTGTCCACAGCCCCATTGTATACTGGTATAAAAGCCAGTAAGCCTCTTTTAAAAGCCACTTCCCTGTCACTGAGTGGAAAAATACTAAATGAAGTCCACAGTAAAACGGTGGTTGGCTTCAGTGTAAAATATTGCGTTCCTAAACTTATGTGTGTTGGCTAAATGTAATGTAGCATCTGGTATGTAAAACAATTATGACAATTCACATATTTTGAAATGGTCATTACAGTAAATGGAATAATTGGAAAAGATGTTAGGAGAAAATGAAGAGAAAAGAAGTTGTGCCTACATTTAGAAAAAAACATACCAGGCTGATAATGTGGGCAATCCAGAGATTAGAGAGAAATCGTAACTGGAAGAGCTACCACAGCTTTTTATTGTGGGGTGAACAAGCAGAGCTCCTTCGTCTGCTTTCTGTAGTGGCATGCCCTTGTTGGAGAAGAAAATTGGACAAGGGTAACAAAACAGGATCTGTTAGCGTTTATCATGTGTCGGCATTAAAGTTGGGAATGCAGATTTTGACCTCTGGCTTTCCAAATGTTCTTGGCTTAGCAGTCTTTGTGACTTCAGCTGTTGGGGTGCCATGGAGCATCTTCCCTAATGAATGCTGGTGGCTCTGGGGTAGGCATGCTAAGTGTGTAAGATACTGAGGGTGATCCTTTGCTGTATCTCAATGAACTGTTGCAAGTACTGTCAGTAGTTTTCATTGCTTCCAATAAAATGACATAGGACTGAGGGAGATTTTTGACAGACCACAGGTATCTTGCCTATGCTTTTATGATTGTGGTACAGCATTTTGTCTTCATAGGCTGTGTCCTGATGACCTTAGTCACGATCCATATTTATTGCAGAGAGTTAAGACTCCTTTCCGTTAAACTAGATGGTGTTATATCTGTTTACAGGGGATACGAATGTGACTTCAGACATTTTTAACCCACTTACCTTGTTTAAATTTTCAAGAATGAGTCTTGACTTGATGGAGTTTCAGGTAGTTCTTGTGTTGTAAAATAGCTGTACATCTTGAAAGAGGGACACTTGTGTTCACTGTATTACCATGAAGAGTTACAGTATTTTAAGAATCCTTTTTCCCTTTGTTAAGATCAAAACAGAATCCCACAGTGACATTCTTGGTGAGTTAGATGCTTTAATGATAGAAAGCTCTCTAATGTAGCATTTCTAAGAACAGGAAGGATGCCTTGAAAGTGGTGAAAGCCCACAAGGGCTGCTCTGAGAGCTGCCCAAAGCCATTGCAGCTGGAAGTTTTCCCAGATGAAAATGACCATTTCCACTGACTTTCAGCTGAGGTCTCTCTTCTTAGCTCCCAAGTCCTGTGTGACATTAAAAGAAAGCAAGACTTTGGTTCCCAAAACTTGGGAGAGTCTCCCATTGCATGTACAGACATAAACTTGGTACCATCATGCATTTTTCCTGGCTGTTGGATCAAGTGCTTCCTCTTGAATGTCAGCCAGTCTGTGATGCAGCAGGGACAGCCTCCCTGTCAGCCAGGTTGCACAAGGGGATGATACCAGAGTGGGTTGTCTTGGGTTTGCTGGCACTGGAGTAGCTTCCCGGGGCTGAACTTTGGCCCCGTGCTGCACACATGGAAGCACTGCCACAGCTCGGTAAACTGAGCTGCCTTTCATGACTCCTCCTGGGACTCCTGTGGCAGAGTGGAAGGGACCAGCAGAGGCTGTAAACTATCACACTGTTCCAGCTGCCTTGCCTGGTGGCTGCCTGTGTAGCTGTCCTGAGAGCAGTCCTGGAGAAAGCATGGCATGGAGGTGATGTGTCCTAAGTAGTACCCACGATGGCATCTATACTCAGGTGCTTGTGTGCCCTAAATGTTGCACCCATGCAGTCTGAGCTGTTTCATTATGGCTGCAGGAGTGGGGATAAACACTCTTTAAGTTGTGAGTTGGACAAACGTCCCTCTCTAACTGGATCCCACGGTCTGCTGTGATAATGTCCTGTGGTGTGGTCCCAAGACTATCCTGCTTGACCTGCTTCATTCAAAGAGTGGGTAAGGCACCCATCTGGAGACCTAGAGACTGTCAGGGACCTTCATTATTAAAATTGGGGCTTGGGATTCATCCAAGTCAGTGGGAGACATATCTGTGATGGGAATGGGAAGAGGATGTAAATTTTTGTGGATGAGTAATGAGATGGCTCTACCATTACCTGTAGCTTTGGTGCAGACAGAAATCTGAGTGCTGCTGAAGGTGGACTAAGCCACCGTACCGCAGGCTTCCTGCAGAAATACTGATCAAGAGTTTTAAATGCAGGATCTAGCAGTGGAGTAAACGGCTACGTATGGGAGATCACTAGAAAGCATGAAAACTGAACTGAAAAGGGCCTGTTTCCCAGAGACAGGCTTAGATGCAATCCTCTCTGTGCAAGTGCTCCTCTTCCAGAATAAAACTACTCAGTGTTGAACGAGTTAATATGAGCAATGGCTTAGGCTGCCTTCTGCTGTGCTCTGGGGTAGTGGCTGTACACTGCAGAAAGCCTTACAGAACAGAAAGGGGAAAGATGTCATTTCAAGTCAGGCTGTGTTGACTCATAGGAGACATTCTGAAGGTTATGGATATATGTTAAGCAGGTATTAAATAGCTTTTGCTTTATAAATATCATTTACAAAAGCAAGTATCCTTCAGGCGCCAGAGTATATAAGCATATGAGTTAATTAGAGTCTGCATTTTCAAAGTGGCGGAACAACAGGATTTAGATCAGAAAAACCAAATAAGTTTGCTGGTGACGTGAAATCCAGTGACTTCTGGAAAACTTCCTGGCTTTGTGCCTTGCTTTTTCTTCTCCCTCACTGCCTTCTGCAGCAGTGTCCCTTGGACTCGGTGCAGTGGCTTGTGCTGTGTGTGGGCCCAGAGAGGAGTGGTGCAGCCCCGCTCCCCATGGCTCTTGCACAGGTTCAGCGCTGATGGGGCCATGTCTCGGCAGTACTCTGAGGCACTCAGCCACTTCTTTTGCAGAAGAAGCAGGCTGGAAGGAGAAAGAGCCAAACCACAGGCTAAACAGGCTCGGTGGAGCATTTCATGGCTTGCAAAGTGACCAGGCTAATCCTGGAAACCTGCAGCCTTTATTGTGACACCTGACACAGCAGCACAGGCAGCCTCCTCTGCTTTACCAGATTTCCATGCTCACGTCTGTGTCTTTCTAAACATGGCACAGATTTTTTCCTTTCTCAGGCTTAAGGATGGGGGGAGGGTGGGGGCAATGGAAAAAAATCTACATTAAAGCCTTCCCAAAACCAGTATGAAAATTTAGAGGTCCCGCTGCAAAAGGGTGGGGGCTCTCACACCAGGATGGTCTTCCAGGTTTTTGGGGCTGTGACTTTGTCTGCAGTGTGAGCAGCCTCGTGGTGCATTCAGAAACGCTTGCCTGACTAACATATTGCTTACATTTGCTGACTCACTCTTGCACTGTCTTTTCATTCTTGTTCCCTGGATGTGTTGATTTTTATCTCTGTTACTAGGGCTGTGCCCCAGACACTGTATAATCAGCGTGTTTGTGTTTGGCTCCTGTGTCGGTGGGAGGTATTTACATTTGGATACAAACGTTAATATCATTTACCTGCAAGTGAATAACAGCAAGGAAATACGGGGGTCTGAAGACCCCTGGCATGGGAAGGAGGGCAAGGACACTCTGCTCTTGAGCAGGGCCATCCCCAGCATCACTGCCTGGCATTTCACACCACCACCTGCATTCGGCCTTGCTGTCTCTTCAAGCACTGCTCCCCCAAACTGTTTTGGACAAAGAATTTAAATTCAGAATCAGAGAATATTCTGAGCTGGAATGGACCCACGGGAGTCATCAAGTCCAACTCTTCAGTGAATGGCCTGTAGACAGCTTCGTGTTTTCACTTGCAGAAGACTCTAACACAGGCAGTCTGTGTCTGAAAGCACTTTCTAAGTGGGAGCTGTACACAGGCATGGCTAAGAACCTCGGCAGAGCTTCTGGATCCCCACTGTCCTGCATTTCCAGGAGAAGTATGGGTGATCAGAGGCCCTGCTTACCACCCGCCCTGGTTGTAGGTTGCTCCTGGAAGGGGTTTGTCTGGCTGCTCTTCACCAACTGTGCTGCAGCAGCCCTGCAGCCTCACAGCCCAGCGTGCTTTCCCACTTTGATCTCTCACCCAGAGCCATTAAGTGTCCCTGTCTCTTGCCACTTCAAAGAATGCCTGTTCTTGATATGCAATGTTCATATACTTCTGGAGGTACAGCTCATTTCTGACATGTCTTTTCAAATACCAGCGATCCTAAATAATGGTCCTAAAATATTTGAGGATCTGGGTTGGTATGCAAGGGCATTAAGTCTTCAAGCTCTTTCCCTTTAAATCCCAAGCTCCTAAGTTTTTTGTATGAGTAGCACAGATGATTGCAGCTATCTTGTCTTCTCAATGGCTTCTAAATAAGCCACCATTTATTTTTCTTGTCTAGCTTGTTTAGGTCTAGTTTGAAGCCCATCTCATTAAGTTGCCATCATATGATGCTCCCTTCTCTTGTTTTAATCAGACGATGTCCAGTGTATTCACAGTAGTCCTCATGCAAGGACACTGCATGGCCAATTACCAGGGAACTAATTAGCAGCTTCTTCCTCATGGTTCAAAGAGCATTATGTATGCATTCCCATGAGATCATACCACACAGCATCACCTTGCAGCAGCATTGCTGTAAACAAAACATGCTGTTTGCCTCTCTGCCTTCTCCTTCCTGCTCAGCACTTTTGTGTCAGTCTAGGTGCAGACAGACAGCGCTCCCCAACATCACCAAGAGTAATCCAGCTTCCATGGTGCCTTCAAAACCTTCCCTGTGTTGAAACTACAGCCTCTCTGTCCTGGTTCTGCACATCAGCAGCTGAACAGGGCCAGTCTTCTGAGTGCCTGGACACTTTGAGGAACTTTAGCCTGGAAAGAGCTGCCTTTTTAGTTTTTCTTAGGTATGATTGTTTTTCTCAAGTTAAACAGTATTTATAGGATTTCTTATTGCAGGTTTCAGTATTCCAGATTCAGTGAGATCAGTGATATTTAGCATTTGCAAACAGAAACTTCAGAAAAATCTTGGCATTTTTGATTGTGACTTTTGTCAGTGCTGGAGGGAGTTAAACTTGCAGCTTCTCTAGCGTCTTCTGTTAGCTGTTTCTTCATAGTGGAAATGACTGTCAGCTTCTTGAATCAAGCTCTGAAAGCCCTCCAGGCTAAGGACTTGTGCCCAGCTTTACTCACTTTAGCATTTACATTTTTGTCATTGATTCTGAATACATAATGGACCAAGTATATATTCAAACAATATCAGGACAGTGTGTGCTTGTATGCATACTTTTGTATGTGTACATATTTTAACACTTGTTAATGCATTTTTCTCAATCCGTTTGACAGCAGAATGCAGGCTACAGTCTGCTGTCACTTGGAGGGGCATGCAGTACACCTGAAATCTGCTTCCCCAGTGGTGGAAATGCAGCCCTACCATCTGCCATGGACTTGCCCAGACTACACTGGAGTGGGAATAAGCTTTGGAACACCTGCAGTACATCGATGATATCATTGTGTGGGGCAATAAGGCAGAAGCTTTTGAAAAAGGGAAGAAAATTGTCTGAATCCTTCTGAAAGCCACTTGTTTTTACTGAGTCTCAAATCAGTGCCTGGCACCTTGAACCCATACAGTGGGAACTAAATGATGAGCAGAGCTTTTGTTTTACGTTAAATTAAACCATCTTCTCTATCCCAGCTTCCTCTGGAAGAATTT